>CACKRE030000493.1:13727-50045 GCA_902602495.3 Ectocarpus sp. CCAP 1310/34 | reverse complement strand
AGGAGCGGGCTTTCCACTCGCATTTGCCACGCTCCTCGCCAACCGGGAAGACATCGACGCCACGCTGCGAGACCAGCGCCTGCCGGAGCAACGCCCTGACCTTCCTCACTGCCAGGCCAGCGACCTCCGTGTCCCCAAGAGCTACAAAGAGGCCATGGCGTCGGAGCACCGGCACATTTGGAGCGACTCTATGCAAAGGGAGTTTCATGGCTTGTTGGAAGCGGGGACTGTTACTCCGGCGAAGTAGCAGTTAGTTGAGAACGGAATTAACGCTAAGTCGGTATTCGATTGGAAGGCAGATGAGTTTAGATGGCCCACTAAGGTTAAGTCGAGACTTGTAGCGNCCCCAAGAGCTACAAAGAGGCCATGGCGTCGGAGCACCGGCACCTTTGGAGCGACTCTATGCAAAGGGAGTTTTATGGCTTGTTGGAAGCGGGGACTTTTACTCCGGCGAAGTAGCAACTAGTGGAGAACGCAATTAACGCTAAGTGGGTATTCGATTGGAAGGCAGATGAGTTTGGATGACCCACTAAGGTAAAGTCGAGACTTGTAGCGAGAGGTGATATGCAGAGAGAGTACATTGACTTTGGAGAGTTGTACGCGCCTACCGTTTCTGTTTCATGTGTTGGGATGTTGGCTGCTTTGGCGTGCAAGTTGAACCTCGACTTGTGTCATTTCGATATTTAGCAAGTTTTTGTGCGTTCGGAGTTGGAGGAAGACGTGTACATGCGTTTGCCGCAGGGATGTGGAGCTCTATCTGGAATGATTGTAGAACTAGGCAAGAGTCTGTATGGCTTGAGACAGACATCTAGGCAGTGGCATGCAACGCTGAAGAGGTGTTTGGTGGAGTTAGGTTTTGCGCAGTGCATGGCCGATGCTTGTGTGTTTCGTTTGATTGAGGATGGATGTGTTGTTTTGATTTTGGTAGTACATGTAGATGACACTTTTGCTATGGGAGAGAGGGAGAGCTGTGACAAGTTTGGTGCCGACCTTAACAAGTCCGTGCCAGTGAAGAACCTGGGAGATTTGAGATGCTATTCTGGGTGCTTTTACGAAAGGAACAAGGAGACCGGTAGGTTGACAATTTCTCAGCAGACTTTCACGATGAGCTAGCAGCAGAATATGGAGTAGTGGGAGGTAAGAGCGTTCCGATGTCTTCGGGGGTGAAGCTTTCTGATTTTGATGCAGTTGAGGTGGCGACAGACTTTCCGTTTCGTGAGCTGGTAGGATCGTTGATGTGGCTGGCGACTCAGACTAGACCAGACATTGCGAATGCAGTAAGGGCAGTAGCTAGGTATTGCGCATCTCCGAAGCTGGTACACTGGAAGGCAGCGATGGACACTTTAGGCTATGCGAGGAGGACAAGTCACTTTGGTATTTCGGTTCAGAGGGGTACGGTAGAGGGATTCACCTTGGAAGGATACGCTGATGCGGACTTTGCAAGCAAGGCAGCAGACCGTAGGTCGGTATCAGGGGGGATCGTGACGTGTGGAGGAGGCGCTGTGTCTTGGTATTCTATAGCGCAGAAGTGTGTCGCGCTTTCGACCACCGAAGCAGAGTACGTCGCGCTAGGTGACGTAGTGAAGGAGATTTTGTTTTCGAGGCAGATTTGGCGTTTCATGTTGCCGCAGGTCGGCATGCCGTGCATCCCCATCTTCGAGGACAACCAGGGGGCGATTCAACTAGCGCAGAACCCCATCTCAAACTCGAACTCGAAGCACATAGATGTAAGGCACCATTTTCTCAGGGAACTGGTAGAGAGGAAGGAAATTTCGGTCATCCACGTGCCGTCGCCGTACCAGCGTGCAGACTTTCTTACGAAGACTTTGTCGAAGGATGCTTCGCGTCTCACCGTGATTTTGTGATGACTTTGGCATGAACATTTCTTATTGTTTTTCTGATGGGTTGTGTTTTGGTCTTTTTTGTTTCCCGTTTTGTTTCATTTCCCGCGCCAAGTATTTGTTACGCACGATGCAGCATTCATGTTTCTTTGAATTGTTTTTATCTCTTATATTATTCTGGGCAAGTCTTCATGGTAGTCTATATATTCTGGGAAAGACGTCTTTTGGTTGAAATATCGGGTGTCAGCGAAATTTTCAGTGAGAAACTGTTGCGAGCAGGGGGGATGTTAGATATACTCGCAACAGTATCTGATCGTGAGGATCCCAGGGGGATACGTGGTGGGAATTTCGTGTGTTGAAGGGTACCACCAGCGCAGTCATGGGGACCCTTTGGGCGTGGTCGGTGCGATGGTTAGGCTTGCGTGCGTGCTGCGCACTTCTTATTGTTCTCCCCTCTCTCTCTCCACCACCACCGTCTCTCTCCAATCAAGATTCCCTCTCCCAATCTCTCTCTAACTCTCTCTCAACCTCTTTCTCTCGGCCTAACACGGCCGACTACCCAGTGCCCCAAAGTACCGTCGAGAACGTGCTTGCTGCACCCCGCGTAGTTTACCTTTCAGCGTCCTAAAAATTCAGGGGACGATAGCTCACCATCCCCGGGGCCAATGGAGGCATGATATACCTCAAACTACGCGTCTTTTGCTAAGGAAGGGGGTGGAACGAAAAGTCAGCATCGCCGAGGCGACTGGCAACCGTTTGTTGACGTCGAACATATTTATTTGCAATACTTCAAATGAGATTTACAACAGTCGGGGACGTGTTGAAAACAACTACATACAGCACACACACCAGTTTGTTTGTACTTGGCCAACAAATGGACTGCATAGCCAGCAGCGGAAGGAGGAGGAAAGTCCAATATACATAGTCTATTATTATACTTATCTCGTTCTTCTTGTGGAACAAAAAAAACACTAGCGTACTTTTCCAGCGTCGCACCGAGGAACACCAGTACATATATATCACTGTCGTCCCGGCGGAGACCAAAAGCTTCCTGGCTGGATGGCTTTTCCTTCCACATATAAATGCATATATCGCGAAGAGTTCCCTGAACCTCCCCCCGCGGCTTGGCTCTACGGCTCTGTTGAGTTTCATGAGTAAACGAATGAACGGTCTTCGAAAGAAGGTACTGCGTCTCACGGTACTCGCCACACCCCTTCCCTTCGCGTACAAATAAATGCAGATAGCGCCCGCAGTCAAGAAGAAATCTGTTAAGAAAAAAGAAAGGCCCAAGCTTGTACGAAAAATAAGAAGAAAGGGCTAAGAAATATAGCTCCATCTCGGCCACAGCGTAAGAAACGCCCCAATAAGAAACAAACGTGATGGTGCGATACCCCCATGCCATGAAATCAGAAATCTGCGGTGCTCCCAACCCCCTCCCATGCTGAACAGAATTTAGTAGTGCATTTTTTTTTGCAGGGGGCAGAGTTCCCCCCCCCCCCGCGCCCCTGCTGTTCACAGTGAGTGAGTGCTGCACTGCTGTAGTACTGCCACACATCGCGGATAACCGTATGCTCTCCGCTATTGTAAGGGTTTGATGGCACTCTCCACCACCTCTCTTGAGGGCTTGATAATAATAATAATGTGGATCGTCCTCAGCGATCAAAAAGACAGAAAAAAGAAAATACGTGTACTCTAGACTTGTTTGTTTGTACATAGTCAAAAGGAATAAGAGAATCGGGAGGATGCGACAGTCCAAAAGGAAGAAGAAATGCCATGTTCGAGAATGGACGACCTGGGCCAGTAATTCGACCCAAAATAAGGGATTGAGGCTCGATCCAATTTCGACGTTCCTTAACTGCGGGCGCTATCTGTAGGATCGAAAGTCCTCCAAGCGAGAGATAACCTCACCCTCGGTGAGGCGCAGAGCAGAGTGTCGCAACCTGGGTGTTGCTTGCAATTTCTTCAGTTTGCCAGCTCATTTCCCACGGTTGCGACTCCCATCGTTGACCACCACCTGCCCAAAGGTAGACGAGCTCAACAATCATAGGGCGGCAACCGCCCTGACCGCCAGCATCATATAGATAGATGGCCAATCCGAAAGAGTTAGCATGTCGGATGCCCTGCTGCTCTTCTGCTGCTTGGTGCCGTGGATTGATGTTGACATGTCCGACAAAAAACAAAACATCTCGCCGCATTTTTTCCAACGGCATTATTTTGGTGAGGTGGCACACGTCTCTCACACACCTTATTGAGCAGCACCCAAGCACCCAATACCCACGAAGCAGTACGGCGCCGGGAGATGGTATCATATAGATAGACAGCCGAACCGAAGGAATCAATCAGCGCGTTGGAGGTCTTGGTACTGCTGCTGCTGTACCCGTTCTACTGTTTCCGAGTTTGCTATGTGTGATTGAAAAAAATTCCCCGGCACCAACAGCAGCAATTGAAGACGGGAACACCACGCACTGTCTAGTTCTGGACCAAAAACGGACTGAACGCCGCTTCTGCCGGTTGTCCATCTCCACAACAGACCTGGACGGACGTGAGTCTGGCAGGTCGTTCTAGCGTTCTCAGTGATGTTACAGTGCCCGCGGTGCACTTGTCCGATGCTTCTGTCAATAACACGGATCCGTGACAGTAGCAAGCCCCGAAAAATCTTGGCTCCGTCTTTTTACGTTTCCAGGGAAAAATGCCTCCTCCGTATATGTTCCGTATTTTTTTGGTCGTTAAGAACCACCCATTTCGTAGTTCGAAACGATAGGTAGGGCAGAAAAAACAACACGAGAAAAGAAGCAAGTGTGGACAACCCGGGATGGCGATCCAATTGCGCAACGCGACTACTGCCGTCGGCATCACCGACTTGAGCGCTAGACTGCAGCCCTGACAGCGGCCGCAACAGCAGCAGCAGCAGCACACCCATCCATTCATTCGTGAACCCGTTTCCCCCGACACGAACTCCAGACCACGCCGCCGCTCGGCGTATCCCAAACGCACTGTTTCACACACGCAACGGGCCACCGACCAATACCAATTCCCTCCACGATGCCCACAAAAACAAAGGGGGACCAGGCTCAGCAATCAAAAGTACGCCGGGACAGAAAGCAGACGAACCACACGACAAACGACGACAAACCCATATGGACGATATACATGTAGAGTAAATGTACCTCAAGATACACCCCCCATGAAGAGACACATTTTTTCAAGTGCACATATCTCCGCGCACAATCTGCGGGGACCCCTGATTTTCCTTTTTTAATTTTCAAGCGTTCCGTTAGCTTTCGTTTGAGCTCTTCAGTGTCCCGATCGGGTCACGCACCCACGAGATACAGCAACACGCCCTCCCACACCCGTCTCGCGATGTTTGAGCGTTACTATGGCCATTGATGCGAGGGTTGGCCCCGAGACTGCTGTGCTGAGCAAGGCGGAAGAAGATGCGGTGGAAGATGCGTTGATCTACGCTTCTCGACACTTTCTGAGTTTCGGTCGGCAGCAGCTCATGATGNGATCGGGTCACGCACCCACGAGATACAGCAACACGCCCTCCCACACCCGTCTCGCGATGTTTGAGCGTTACTATGGCCATTGATGCGAGGGTTGGCCCCGAGACTGCTGTGCTGAGCAAGGCGGAAGAAGATGCGGTGGAAGATGCGTTGATCTACGCTTCTCGACACTTTCTGAGTTTCGGTCGGCAGCAGCTCATGATGCGGTCGGCAGCAGCTCATAGATGCGGTGCGAGTGCTCTGCCTCGACGGACGCCCGGTGCCCTGGGACCCAGATAAGGGCCGGGGGCGCAGCTGGCTTGACGGCTTCATGGCGAGGCACCCGGCGTTGTCGGAGCGAAGAACTCACATCTACGAGGCAAACCGGATCAACGAAAACGATGAGCCTCGACTCAAAGATTTCTACAAGGCATGGGGAGCGTACGTCGTGGAGAACAAGCTCACAGCGGACCGCGTGCTCAACACGGATGAGACAGTTGATATCTGGCAAGGTCTGAGGCATCAATATCGACTGCTGTGCGTTCGTACGCGAGGTATCAGCAGCGCTGTGGTGTGCCACAACAAAGCGGAGTTCTGCTGTTGAAGTAAAAAAAATCATGTTTCGCCAAGTTCCCCCGCATATCTTTTTGCCGCTACTGTTGCTCGTCACAGCACACACAACGCCGCATTTGATGCTGGATTCGGTTGAGGGCTGAACGTGCAGCATTCTCTATGGACATCCAAGTAATACTCTTCAGCAGAAAGTGGGGCTCATTTACAACGAGTTGTTTTTTGCCACACACTCCGCAGACCGCGTGTGCACCCCGGTGTTGGTCCGCATGCATATGCGTTGCCCGAACGCTGCGCAATGTACAGATTCCGTACCCCGCTGTGCTGTTGTAGACACACCCTGCTCGTGAGCTGAAAGTAACCTGTCGTGGGGTACCTATTTGGGGAGACTGGACGAATCCGACAGCTGCTGCTGCTGCTGCGGGCAAAAAAAAACGGTCCCGTCGCCACTGCTATGTGGTACCCTTGTGTGGCCTCCCGCCACACGGTGCGAGCTGCGGTGTGTGTGTCCGCGGTGTTAGTTTGTAAACTAGACTAGCGCGTTTGTTTGTTTTTTGTCGTGGCGTGTGCACGCGTTGCTGTAATGTGTACACACACGTTGTTGTTTTTCCACTCGTGCACGGTGTCCGCGTGTGTTGCAGGTTCCACCCCGCAAGGAACGAAGGCGGGGAAGGCGTTCGCCTTGAAAGGCTCCAAGGTGCCGGGTACGAGGCGTGCGAACTCGAGGGAAAACACCACGATCGTCTCCACCATCGGCGCCGACGGCCACACCTACGACCCCACCATTATCTGCAAAGGACAGCGCATGCAACCGGATTGGGTCGCCGACGACAACGGCATCCCCGGTGCGAGGTACACCGTCACGGAGTCTTCCTTGATCCAGAGCGACGTCTTCCTCAGCTACCTTCGGAACCTCCGCGAACAGCTCACGCTCGTGGCTTGCAGGGCAAAGTTGCCCTTGTGCTTGATGGCCACGCCTCGCACACGACCTTCGAAGCCATCTCCTTGGCGATTTCTCTGGACATCGACCTCTTTCAGCTGCCGTCCCACCCATCGCACATGACCCAGCCCTTGGACGTCGGCACGCTCGGAACCTTCAAGAAGCAGATGACAAAGGTGCTCAATGCCTACCCGCTTCAAAACGGAGGGAGGAGTCCGGGGAAGCGTGACATGGCTGGTGTGATTGCGCAGGCATGGGCCGGAAGTTTTACACCTTTGAACAACAGCTCGTCATTCAGAGGGGTGGGCCTATGGCCGGTGGACATGGAAAAGGCACTCGGTCGGCTACACAGCACGAGGAAACAGTCGGCGTCTGACCGCCCGATCCCGGAGGACCTCGCTATCGTAACCTCCAAGGAGAAGCTGGAAGCACACCTCGGTCCTGACGCCCTGAAGGAGTTGAAGGAACGTGGGTACATGATCGAGGGGTTCCGTGTCAACACCGTGCTGCTCGACGGGCTCTTCCACCTCCGCAAGCGCTCTAAGAAAATTGCGACAGTACGGACGGGCGCGGTGGTCAAGGATGGCGGTGTTATGACCCGCCAAGAAGTATTGGAGATCTACGAGAAGCTCGACCACGAGAAAAAGGCAGCTGAGAAAAAAAAGGAGGTCAATCGGCAGAAGCGCGCGGAAAGGAAGGCAGCGAAGGAGGCCGACCGCGCGAACGGTGGAGGTCGTGGGCTGCGGGACACGGACGGCGGTCGGGGGGGGCGGTGGTGCGCATCAGGGAGGCGAGAGGGCCGTACCTCCGGACAGGGCGGCTGGGGCCGCCCTGCTGGTGCTCGCGGGGAAGGGAGGGGAGCGGGAGGGCGCGAGGGGGGCGTGTGGGGGGGATAGTCGCGTCAAAGGAGAACCGGGACGGCCAAGAGGGGCGACGGTTCCCTTGCGTCAGTCGCCGGCGGCGGCGGCCCCCGTTTCCTCCCGAGGACAGCAACGGACCCCGACACCAATCGTTGATGCTTAGACTAGAATGCACATAAAGAGGCGTCAAATGACCTCCAGACGCCATTTCTTTTTTCTTGCAGTAAATATTCTGTACGTAGTGGAAGCTCGGAAGTGGTTTGTAGGCTATTGAGAGGTGGTTCCACCACCGGAGGTCGGGGGGGGCGGGGGGGGATGCCTTGATTTTGCGGCGAAAGCGGGGATATGGTAGTTTTGTCCCCTGGCATGCATGATTTTTTTTTTCATTTATGATTTCCCTCGTTGTAGAACACACCTGGCCACCAAATGGTGTCTTGTGGGAGTGTAAAGCGAAGGAGAGACATTCGGAACAAAGATTGGGGTTCAAGGGGAGAATTCGCCGTAATGGCCTGGGAAAGGTATGCCTGTTGTTAACAGGCAAAACACCCTCTCCATAACGATTTTCGCTCTAAATAGTTTTTTTTGTAGAGTCGACATATGATCAGAATGGACCCATCATGCATGAAACTCGTAGTTTTGGTTCTCCTCAAGTTCACAGCACCCGCTGTGCAGTCAGAACAGGGTTATTTCATCCCCGAGAAATGCGACGTTCGTGGCCCCTGGCTGGATCGATCCCAATTTTTTTTTTTGCTGCATGGACATGAGTTCAAGCCAAGCGTGCACGAAAAAAGTCAGGTCTTGGAACGCTTTAGATCTCGCGCAATTACCACATCTGGGAAGTGTCTCTTACCGGGGGCGGGGGTGTTTTCAACCGTATTATCCCGGAAAAATTAGGGGTATTACAGGAGCCATATCTTCCCAGCACTTGCAATTTTTTTTTTTGTAGGTAGCCTGTGATGTTAGCTATCGTACGGTACCTCGACATCATCAATGATATTCGTCCCAATAGTCAAGAACGACCTGTTTGAGCGGAGGGAAGCTTGAATGTCTCTTAATTGGTACATTTACTCTCCCACCATTGGACTCTGTCGGCTCCCCCTCTGGCCCCCATCCTCCACTTCTACTAGCTAGACGACCCAACCGGGGCCACACAGGAGGGGGGGATTGGACCCCCTCCTGCGGGTTCTGCCTGAGATATTTTTATCTCGAGAAGGGTACATCAATCCCTTCCCTCGCGACTTGTGAAGTCGGTCGAGTTTACTAACAACGAGCTTTGCAGCGCGTCGCTTCCAACGCAGACACGTAGACCAGGATTTCATTAGTGAGAAAAAGAACCCTTCCACTCTGCCGGGACCCGAAACCACGACCTCGCCCTCAGCAGGGTGCGAGGTTACCCACTAGACCACCGGTGAAAACGTGTCAGGTTCGAAAAGTAAGCCAAAATCTCTTCAGTTACGATGTCAAAATCTTTGTTGCTACTGGTGGCCGTGAAGATGCACTATGATTGCGGAATCTCGGTTTTCTGAGAGTGGGAATGAAAGTCCACCGGGGGAGAAGGGGTTCTTCGCCCAAGTCAGGGAATCAACTTTAACTCTGCCCGTAAGCCCAGATGTTTGTCAAAATTTAAAAGGTCATCACCGTCGACCATTCAGAGGAGCTCGATATTTGTCATAGATGTTTGATTTTTCGAGTGAACGTGGTTATGGCTCACCAAGCGTTCTGTGCTACGCAGCGACTTTTACTGTTGCAATTGCACACGGAGACCAAATAGCACACGAACAAAGGGAATTAGAAAATCGTTGGAACTTGCGGTGCCTATAATAGCTGAAATAATGTGGTTTCGACACAGTCCTATCAGTCGCCGTCTCTCGGGGCACTTCTCTGTCCACAACCCACTACGGTCCTACAATTTCACAGTACCTCTCTCCACCGTGGAGCTCTGATTACTTCCACAAAGTACAAAAAAAAATCATGGGGCAGCATTGTGGCACCTTCCCTCAAGCGCTTTGCTGCAAGCACAGTAATCTCTGTGAGGGTTGCCAATGAACGCCGGCCCACGGTACTCAAAAACACAAGATGATGGGCGCGACACCGGCGACAGAGAGCGAGCGAGCAAAGCACCGCACAACGCTACAACAACAACAACCACGGCAACTCACGCGAAGGCCAGCGTGAAAAAACTCGCGAAAATAATGCTGATTCCGCGTCGTGCAGGCAACAATCCTCCGACGTCAACCATTCCTCCGTGCACACAAGACTTCGGAATGAACTCCACAGAAAACATCCAACCATTTGCGCGTACAAACCCCCCCCTCACACCCCCAAGGCGAGATACGGCCAATCTCTCCCTAAAATCCACGTGCCCCGCTGTACGATCGTGACCATTGGACCGTCCTCACCCGCGAACAAAATGCAGCAGTCTCTTGCGAGATCCCCCCAGAGGTGGGGGTAGACTTAGGTGACCATGTCGCAACTGTTTCGCCGAAGCGAGACAGGTTGGATGGTAAAAGTACAGCCGCCGTGACGCAAGCTGTGATCTCTCCCTTGTCTGCGTTCGAACGCAAATGCCGTCAACACCAAGTATCTTGGAAATAAGACCAATCGCCAAAATAAATACGGAATACACAACGACAGAAACAAAGATGTGCTCCGCGCGACAGTCACTCGGCCTTCTGCAACCAACCGCACCCACTTTCATCTCACGTGGGACCGTGCACCGGAGACAAAAACAGATTTGACGTCATGCATCATTCCCAGTCGTAGTCGGCCCGTTTCAGCGTCTCGGTCTCTCCCAACTCCCACACATGAAGCAAGCATCCAAAAACAAGAAACCAGCCTGTTCTCGTTGACTGTAACGGAGATTTGTGCGGTGATCGTGCGTGACGGAATGTGACCCCGATCCCCGCACACCTGCTGTCGCATCGGCGAAACACCTTGAATATTTCTCCCCCCCAACACGGGCGGCCCACCTTTGCTCCAAAACCTCTCCTGGTGATGTACACGTGCACGCTTGTCGTCTTCTCTCGGATTGCTACGCGTAGGCGTGCATGCATGCCGGGAAATAAATACGACTAAGGGCATGAGGATACCGGATAGATCATATCCTTAAGCGCCGAGATACGGGTGGGTAGTTGCAAACAACGCAAGCAAATCGAGTCATCGAGTTGAGGCTATGTGACAACAAGACCGAGACAAGACGGACGACTCCATCCGGCCGATCACACAGCACCACGGTACGCGTACTACGGTACCACAGTGCAGCAGTACGTTTTACGTCCGGAATATTACGAAAAACGGCGTCGTGTTCATCTAGCGATGGGATGGTACGCATCCCATCCCCCCCCCCACCCATGGTCACGCAGCACAAGCAACATCAAACCCGGCGTTTTCGCGCTCAGGTAGAGGTATGTACTAGGTGGATTTGTTCCTGGCCACAAGATTTCACTGAGGAATTCCGGCGCAACCCTCCCCCGCCCACCGCAGGGCCTAAAAAAGAAACACAGCAAAAAGCACAAGTCATACAACAACGACAGGGCACTCAACCGAAAATCCACAGCTCAGTCAATATTATCACATCTATAGGCACGACAAAGACGAAAATCGTCGCACGACAAGTGCACTCCCTGACCTCACGGCTCCGTCTCAACAAAAAGGGGGTGGTGAATGCCGACAGCAACATCAAGTCCCTCTCGAGCGCACTCAAACCAATCCATATCGTCGTGCAAGACGGCATGTCTTGGAGCGTCCTAACTCGTGTGAGCCAGACAGACAGCCTGCACATTCACACGAGGTTCAACGTTCCCGCTTAGGCCGTGGGGCGGATGCGGATCGACGTCCAAGCCGAGCCACAAACGTCCTGCCCCCCGATTAGACGGGCAGCCGGACATGGCCGGCTTCGCTAGGATCTGCTGCTGGTGCTGCTTGTCGTGGAGTCAGGCGCGGAACTGCCCACGAGGTGCCACCACGGAACCATCCACCAGTTGAAGGACGCCCACACAGAGTAAGACTGGTGGTCGATGTTCTCGTACGAAGAGTTACCCCACTCGATGAAGGCCACCTCCACCCACCGTTCTCGCATGTTGTGCGCGACCTACTCGGTAGAGTGTGTAGTGGGCGGGGGCAGCCGGCGGCGTAATCAGCGGCGGAATCGAGCTAGGTCCATGGCGGCGTATCATGCGAGGCTAGGCTGTGTTACTCTGATAATGATGCGATCGACCTCTATGGGGCACTTCCCAAACTTGATCCATCGTCGAGCCAACGAAACGCGGGCAACGGCAGGCCAACAACACACCGCTAGAGCGAGCGAGAGAGAAGCACGTTCTCAAGAAACGCGCGACGCAGATGTCAACGACGTGTCGTCGATCGCGGGGAGGCACGACACCAGCAAGCCCAACCAACACAAGCAAGCGTACAAACCAGCAACAGAAAACACCACCATCACCATCACGGGAAAGGCTTACGTCCGGGAGGTCGTAGATAAGGTTGTGCTCTTCCCGCGGGTCCGCTTCCAAGTCGAAGAGGTAGTCTGTGGAGTTGTAGCTCGTGCAGCCCTGGCCGCAGTCGGAGCAGGGGCTGCCGTCGCAAGCGAGGGTGAGATTCGTCAGGGGGTCCTCCGCGAGGATGTGCTTATCGAAGGTGTACCACCCGGTGCACCACACGTTCGCCAGGTACTTGTACTTGCCGGATCGGAACGCTCCCTGGGCAAGGTTGAACTCCGGGTCACCAATCCTGTTAGATTTAACATTAGCAACGTGTGACAAAAATAAGCGGCGGGTTGGAGGGTCAACAAGAAACGAGTAGCTAATGGGTCTTGTGCTTGTACACAAGGCAGGGACTTCGCTCATTCAATTACTCCATATGCTCTCTCGATTGTGTTAAGCATGTAAACCATGGCGAAAAGACGAACACGCACAACTTGGCACAGGCGTCCGTCCATCTCATCAGTCCGAGAAACGAGCACCCACAAAACACGGCAACTGTTGTACCCTGAGCAAACGTGCGGATCAGAAGGGTCGACGATACAGAGGACAGGACTCAGGGTTTAACGCCAACAACAACGAAACGAATAACACAGCCGGAGCGGACTTATCGCCACGCGCGTCTTTCGCAAGGAAAGGACAAAGAGAACAAAACCTAGACTATGCATGCACAAAAAAAAAAACTCACGACTCTGAGCTGTCAATCCAAAGGATGTACGGGTCGAAGTTGTACACCATCTCGTCCCTTGCGCTGCCGAACTCTGCCTCAGCAGCCACGCTCGTGATCAACGGCCACTGGTCCACCCCGTCAAAGGGGCCGGCACTGATCGATCCATCCATCCATCCATCCATCACCGCGATTGGTTATTCAAGTGCGAATCGTGCGGAGGTTTCGCAAGTAGCAAAGACCACAGCAGGGAGGGGAAGGGGGAGGGGTGTGTGGTTGGGGAGAGTTCAGCCGCGCATCTTGGCCAAGGGAAGAAGCAAAGGGTTAAAATATGAAGTAAGGGAGCCCGTGACTGCTCCAAACCGAAAACACATTTGAGACTTTCGGCCCGTCGGACACAGCATGCCAGAAAACAAAAAAAAAACAAGCGCAAGCCGGTTCAGAAAAAACTTTTCACGGCACCGTTAAACTGCAAACTACTGACGCCCGCCAGGCAAGCGCATGTTTCGAGGTTGCGCCGCCGCGAACACCGTGTAAAGGCACCGGACGCTACCGCTGTGGAGGTTAGGAGCTTCATACGCACCCTCCATCGAGATCGAGTTCCGCAGCGCCGGCGATGGTCGGCAGCCAATCAGTGACGTGCATGAGCCCGTCGTACTCGGTCCCCCATCTCTCTTCTGGAATGTGGCTCTTGGAGTACACGAACGAGGGAACCTAAAAAAAAAAAAGAAAAACGTGGAGAGTTCAGTAAAGCAGTATGCCATCATACGAACAAACTTGAATACAGCCGCAGAAAGAAAAAAAACACAAGACGTCGATCGACAGAGACACGAACTTGAGAAAAACTGTTTAACCACAGCTTACAGCGGAACCGCCGAACTGTCCAACTGTCTAGCTGTCGAGGCTTCCCACAGCACCATAACCTCTTCACCACAGCACTAGCGGGAGCACTGTCATTACCTTGGTGCCACCCTCCCAGTACGAGTGCTTGATCCCGCGGAGGGGGTAGTTGCTTCCGCCGCAGCTCGGGCAGCCCCCGTTGTCGCTGGCCAGGACGATGATCGAGTTCTCCATCCAACCATTTGTTTCGAGGTACTCGACCAGTTCTCCGATCGTGTAGTCCAGGTACATGAGCACCTGGTCACCACAGCAGCAGCAGCAGCACGTGTTGTCAAACAAAAATAATGTGGAGAATGAGAGAGGGACAACAGTCAACGCAAGAAAATTTAGAAAAACTGGATTCCACGCCCCGCGTCAATCCCGGCCGGTAGGCGAAATCACTATACACTATACACTCCATACACTGTACACTGTATATACTGTATACACTCTACACTCTATACACTCTATACAATATACACTCCATACACTATACACTATACTCTAGGTACACGATAAAACCCAACACCAGCGCAAGTCTTCGCCAAAGGTCGGTTCCAGCAACGTTGATCGTACGTATGTGTGGTTGAGATAAAATTCGCCCAAACGGCACGAGTGGTGCCGCGTTTTCGTTACCTTGGCGAAGCGCGCTCGCAGGGTCCCGGTGCCTTCTTCGCTGCCCGTTTCGATCCTCTCGAGAAGATCAAGCTGGTCCTGAGTAAAGTGCTCGGCGGGAGGCAGGCCCAGCGGGTCATGCACAGCTTGGTGGGACAGGTACATGTAGAGAGGCTCGTCGTCGTATGGCGTTTTCTCGTGAAGGATCTGTGTGCATTTGTGGCGTCAGAAGCGGAGGGAGGGAAGAAGGGCCGGAACACGGTGAAGGGCGTTGGGGGGGGGGTACGCGGTTCGTGTTTTGTACAAGGTCGGACGGACGGAGGGGGCACCGTCAATCGTTGTTCAGCCAGGGATCGATCGAACAGTAGCCTTCGAGGGCATTTCGTTTAAGAACACTCATGGATGAAGCATGCAATGTAATCGGAGAGTTTGGGTGAAAGTTACGGCTGGGGATCTGCACATCACCGCAATCGCCATCATCCAGACGTCCTCTGCTGCTGCTGCGTGTCAGACTCACGACTCACTTCAAGGGCCCTGTTGTGGAAGACTTGCGTCGAGTAGAGACCCTTGAAGAATCCCCCAGAGCTTGAATAGCTAGATGTAGGGCTGAGCATGGTTTCGTCATCGTCACCTGATATGCCGGGTTCCGAGAAGGTCGGTTGGGTCGGCAAGGGATGTGGTGTAGACATGCGTACTGCCGTTATGAGCCAGACAGAGCCTGCGGGCGTCAACAAGGACGGCGTGGACCGCATGGCTACACGGCTACAAGCAGAATTTGGACGCCAGTAAGTCGGGTACGTACGCTAGCGTTACACACGTCATTGTGGTGGGGCCACCCGCCCACGGGCCCCCAGCCATGACCTTGTGGAAGCGTGTTGCTGTTTCAGCCGATTTGCGTGCCTGACGTCGGTCGGACAGCTCGGGCGATGCCGATGCCAGCACACCATTCGAAAAATACCCGCTTCCGCCCCACTACGTACCAAGAATCCAAGATTTTCGTGTTCATCAAGCCGCCGCCCTCCAAGCGCGGCCGAAGCAAAACTTGACGCAACGTCAATGTATCCCACAAAACACTACAAAGGAGGCGTCGAAGCTCACGTCCTGACATCACCGCACTGTTCCCAACCACGCACAAATTTAGAGGTGATGATCACACAACTTTGCTTACCATCGCTAACCGTGCCATCCCTGAGGTGATCCGGGAGTTCTCTGTCGATGATGTCGTAGTAGCCGGTAGCGTTTCCGAACCCGAAATCGAAGAACTTTCGTCCGTTGTACTTGGCGGTCCAGCTCTGTAGATTTCCCGCGAAACACGCGAAGAAGGGAGGAGGCGTCAGGGTCCTGCGCTAACGAAACTCGAAGCGAGCGTTTTCGTCGCCGGTGTCACCGGACAAAATCTCCAGACGAGAAGACGGCAAGAAAATAAGGGAAATGGCCTGCCGAGTAGCGCCACATGCACATACCCCCATCAACAATAAATATTGTCCGCGGAGTCCCCCCGTCACCTGGTGCGTCCAGTACATCTCTTCATCGTTCAGGTACCCTAAGTACGTGTCGAAACCTCTCTGGCTGGGGATGTGTTTCGTGGTGTAACTGCCGATGTGCCACTTTCCGATCATGTGCGTCTCGTAACCCGCGTCCTTCATGTACTCGGGGAAGATCTGTCCGACAAAAAATAAACAGGTCGGGGGGGGAATGGTAGGTAAAATGAAACATCGTCAGAATATTCTCTTCGCTGTGATGCGTGGGTGGGGTGAATGCTGCTGTTGTAAGAGCTGTTTGTTGCGCGCCGAGAGGCTCGGCGTTCACATTCAAAAGCACGTGCTTGCCACCACTGGGGACAACTCAAGTCAAGGGCAAGAGGAACACGTCGCATCGGCCGGCCCTCTTGTCTCTTGCCTCCAACAACTCATGTCGATTCGCACAGACATGCGTGCCAGCACTCCTTTCTCGCTGCCTCTCAAGCTACATACATAGGCCTCACGCCGTCAACAGAGCACGGCTCCCGTCTCACCTTCTCCGTGAGAGGGAGACCCCATGGTGCCCCCGGTTGGATCACGCTGTACTGAAGACCGTATCGAAACACGTAACGCCCGGTCATGAGACTCGCTCGCGCTGGCGTGCAAATAGGCAAGGTGTAGTAGTTCGTCATCTGGAAAAAAAACAAACGAACGAACAACCGCAGAGAAGAGCAAAAAAAACGGTTGGGTTGGGTTACAGCGAGCAATTCTTGCGTGCTTCACTCAAAAGGTGAACAAGAGCTTAGCTCACGCTCGGTCAGCCCGTTGAATGAACCTAGACACGCGGTACCAAAAAAATCACTAGTGCCAACCTCTTCTCTGAAAAGTGACGTGTGCGTTCCTAGCGCTGTGTCCATACAGCAGGGTTGGTCTTGGGGGCGGGGTGCGACAATTCCCTCCTGAGCTAGCAAAACGTCGTGCGGAGGCCTGCAACGCCGCCTGCAAGACGTGAAACCTCCTCGAGCCAGATTTTTGGGCAAAGAGGATCAGAACAACAACTCACACAGCCGTCAACAGCAGCAGCAGCAGCAGCAACAAAACGACAACAGCAGCAGCACGAGGCGCACGTGACATACCTTAACTCCGCCCGCGGCAAGCCTGTCAAGGTGCGGCGTGACCCCCTGCAGGTCCACGCTCTGGTAGCCGATGTCGTTCCACCCCATGTCGTCGACCATGATGAAGAACACGTTCGGCTTCGCGGTCTCGGCCTGGGGATTTGGTTCCCCACCCTTCCCTTCCGGCTCCTCCTCCTCATCTACTTGAATATCTACTGGTTCTGCCGGAGGGGGAGGACATGTCGCGGGGTGGGAAGGGGGGTTGAGTCCGGATTGGGGTTGCTAGCTCTTATGGCAAGGCATAGAGAATTATTAAAATAAATAATCGTACGTAGGACATCGATGAACAACGTCGAGCAACAACCATCTGCAAGCCAAAAGGTAAGCCAAAAGGTAAGCCAAAAGGCAAGCCAAAAGGCAAGCCAAAAGGCAAGCCAAGAGGTAAGCCAAAAGGTAAGCCAAAATGTATGTGTTTTGCCGGGGAACCGCTACGAGCACGAACTGCTATTGTAGATAATGCATTATCGTATGTGGGGCGAGATCAGTCGTCTTCTCCCCGCGCGTGGGTGTTTACTGTTTACACCTCGAAAATACCATTCATGGGGGGATAAGACGGTGCCTACCATACCATGAGCACGCCACCCGTTCTACTAAGAGACGTGAATACAGAACGACTTTTTATGCAGCCAGTCCCTCCGCACTACTGCTGTGACGTCACGGATTGTATGTAGAGGTGAGTACAAAAGCACACAAACTTCCAACGTGTTTTGCGTCGAAAACAGCAAGCGCACACCCCTAGATCTAACCAATCAGAGCCACCCAGACAGCTACAAGACCACAGGAGAAAGGAGATGGGGGCAGCATGCGTGACACGCGAGAGTCTGAGGTGTGGTCTGACCCCCCCAAGTCTATCACGGATTCGACACATGCCGAAAAAAAAATCGAAACCGCTCGATTGCGTAGACTAAATTGGTGCCGCCGGAGGGCGAGGTGGGGCTCTCGATTCTTTTCCGGCGATGTGTTGAAGCCAGAATGAATCACGGCTGAGCTCCAGCTATTAGAAGCACGTCGGCATGTACGTAGTTAGCGGTTGGTGTCGGTCCATTCCCGCAACTACATGTCGGACTTTCCACGTGCGTATGTACGCCCAACAAAATAGTAACGTTCGGAAGAACCGTCGTGCATCCATGATACACCAACACTAGGTAACATTTTAACACGCAAACACAAAGGGTGCTTGAGTTAGCTAATTCAAGTCCTTGGTGGGGGGGCAGGCAGGCAGGAAGGGTCTGGTGCTTTGCAGCTAACCCCGGCTTTGCTCGATAGTAACTCGAGCAGCGTGAGGGGAGAACTACACTAAATAATGCACGCGGACAAACCATCGCACGGTAGATTGCAGATGCAGGGTAATTGTCGTACTTCACGGGACATTGATAGTTTGGCATGCTTCAACTGCTGTAAAGTTGTACACGTAGCACCCTGCCCCTATTACGGAGACAGGCGCTCGTGTAGATGAATCGTTCAAGTACCAGCCAGAGGGCCACGACGGCAACTGGTTCCTGCGGTTCCTGTCGCACCCTTCACCGGTACCGGTATGAATGAAAGTGCCCCATGCATCATTGCGTTGTGGTCGGCGTGAGGAAGTAAAAGATGGAACATCATTTGCATACGTGAAGGTGTAAAGGTCATCGCAAAAACCGAAAGCGGTTGCTAAATTATATGAACACGTGGGAGGGTGTTTGAGGTCTTCAAGGCCGACAGGGTAGTAGTGTAGACAAGACAAACCGTGCTACACCATGCCATGTATGCATATGCTACACGAGAACAGATCGGTCGTGCAGCAGTAGTCGAGAGCTTTGGTTACTCGCATGTAATTACATGTTTGGTCTGATGTCGCGCCGATGCAGCGCAACCGTGCCTACCCACTTGTAGACAGACGGCGGCAAGTCTAGAGTAGGTTACAAAATAACGGCAGGGTGCCGGGTGTGCCATCACTTCTTGCACTTTATTATTTACGACATGGCATGGGTAACAATGTTCGCTACTTAAGTACAGACTCTCACAGCAGGCGGGAGAGACCGCAGCTATACAAGTAATAACACAGCAGCAGCATAAAAAATGGTTATTTAGTTGGTCGGGGATCGGATTTTGCGGATGACCACGTGACCGCCTTTGATGTCTTGGCTCCTCGACAAAAATAGATTCCGCCGTTCGCATCTCGTCCTTCGTCAAGCAGAGCTAAATAGCTAGCTGTACTTGGAAATAGACTGGTCAACATCGAGCACGCGACACATACAAGCTTTGTGCCGCACACCCCGCCGGCAGCTAGCGGTCTCTACAAAAATCAAAGCTACATGAGTCATGTAGATAACAGGGGAGGGGGGAACCGCTGCTGTGCTGTGTGTGACAGCAGCAGCGGCTGGCATCGACAAACGAACACAGAAAAGCTTACACTCGTACAGCGGGTGCGCTTGCGGCCGAGGATACTGCGCGCTTGAGACGAAAAGAGGTAGTCGACTCGAAACTCCCCAGCGGTCTACGTCGTGCCCCCGCTTTGCCCTCTTGGGCGAGTGCTACTGCTGTACAGTAGCCGTCTGCGCCGCGTCGTAGTCGACATCAGGACATTTCTCCGACACAGCGTCGCAACTTGCTCGTGATAGTCTACGTACAATCGTGCCGCATTTTCTCACCTTGCTGTTATGCATGTGTCTGCCGGTCCCTTTGCGGTATTGCTACATGCCTAAGGGAAGGAGACAGACAGAGCAACGCCTGGGCTGAGACTCTACATCCAGGGACACAGGCAACCGTCCCGTTCACTGCACGTTTGTCGAGCTCGGTACCTGATGCCAAGATTATGCGCCGAAGGACCCGCACAGCGGTAGCGTCGGGCCTTACCATCATCACGTTTTATTTGCGGCTTGTCTGTCTCTGTTATCTCTCTCTCACCTCTCTCATCTCGCGCTGCTTCTGGCGGCATCAGGGACACGTCCTGCACCTGCTGCGACGGCGAGGGGCCCCTCGGCGTCCGCTCTCGCTGGATGGTCGAGAATATTGCCACTAATCCGGCAAGCGCCATCGCAAACATCAGCACGCCCGCGACGCCGGCAGAAACCCTCCAAGTGCTTCGGAAACTGGGGGACGCGCCTCCGGATTGTGCTGATGCCCCTGACTGCTGCCTGCTTCTCCTCTTCGAGTTGCTCGTCTCTCCAAGCAGGGCGCGCCCCGAGCCCTGCCTATTCACATCATTCCAGTCCCCCATGGGGCCTGCTGCCACTCCTTGTAGCAACGGGGATCCTTCGTGTGTGCTGCTGTGCATCGGTTGTCAAACCCAGCGCAAAATCAATCACCCGCCCGCACACCACACCAGGCAGCAGCAGCGCGGCAGCGGCACACCTGGCTCCCAGCAATCCCGCGTACTTCTTCCCAGGCTCTTGGCGGCGCGTGCTTTGCTTTGGTCTACGTCCGGTAGGGTTGTGCGACAGCAAAAGAGAACGCGTTCTGTCGTTGTTACGGTTGTTGGGGTGTACCGCACCTGCGCTGCCTGTCTGTCAGGCCGTGTTGGTGTGTTGTGAAAGCGTGATCGACGTCCTGCGATCTACGTGATCTCCGAAATTTCCCGTTTCTTGTGGTGCTTCGCCGAAACTTCCCGGAACGTTCCCCAGATTACTGGATGGAGGTTGGCCCTCGAACAGACTCTTTTTTTGTAACAAGTGGTCCCTAAATAGTCTAGGGGGTACTCTACCTGTCCTTTTTCTAGCTGCAGGGTCGTCGATCACGGCTAGGATCGGAAGCGTGAGGCGACCTGAACCCTCTTACGATATGTTGTCTAGTCTACAAGCATGTGTAGTAGACCATGGAGGACAACCAGGTACCTCGCGTTGTCGTCATCAGTCAGTCGCCGTCGCCTTTTTCGAAGTACAGTAGTATGCATCCCTGCAGGAGAGACATGATGCGCTGGACCGTAGCTACGTCAGCGCGTCGCACGCAAGGCATACCAACCTGTGGTTGCCAGGTTGTGCGCTCCATCTGTACACATCGAGGGTCCAGCAGGCTACTGTAAAGTACTGATGTGGACACCTAGTGCATGGTTACATGCGGGATGATATGGTATGCGTGCCCTCCCTCCGCTACGCACGACGAGGTGTTGCCATTGCTCTCGCAACCTATTATCTATATATAGACACCCCCAACTTAATGACTGCATAAATTAAGGGAAATACTTCGCGCGTGTTGGCTAGTCTACATCCTCTAGACTGTGTAGCAGCAATGATCATGGCTATTTACCGCCGCACATGGATTCATTCAAAACAACATGACAACAGAGGCATGTATCCTCCTGCGTGCTTGGAACGCTGCACTCTGATACGAAGGCGCGGGGCGGCTCCAGTACCTACAGAAGAAGAGCGTTTCCTCGCGTGTCGCAAGTGCAGCCACAAGAAAAATATATCTTGCCGATACCATCGCGGAAAGCCGTCATCTTTTTTTTTTCGTGTTGCTATGGTCCGTTCGGGCAAATATTCACAATCTTGTTTTTCGCGATATCTTTCGAAAAAAAACGATTTGGAAAGTGAAACAACTCTGGGCGTGACCGCGGCGTCGAGCTTCGTCGATATCCGATGAGTTTTTTGGTGATTGGGTGAAATGCGACCCACGTTTTTGACCAAAATGACCCACGAAGCCCCCACCCCCCCACCCCCTCATGACCCCACGGAGCCCCCAAAGTACACCACGAGCCCCCCTCAACCCCTCCCTTCTACACGTAAATGCCTTCAGAACATCAGTTAAACCGTTGTCAATCCATAATTACATTATTTACACGTTACATATGTAGACTACATACATACAATACCGCCGTTAAACTACTTTCTACTCAACCCCTGGCTGGTGAAGTAGCTGCAAACAAAGCATGCAGCAATCACATCCGTTCTCTCTAAGCAAGTCCGATACCAAGAGAGACAGCTATAGCGTTGAGTTGGTGACCATGACGAACGCCTCTACCGCGCCTAAACGCGAGAAACCAACACTACAACACACCGCGACATATAGATACGTACCCTCCCCACTCACGCCTGAGCGTGCCCGCCCAACCATTTCCTCAAAAAATTCATCGTGTTGCGCAAAATCCACAGCCGTAGCTGCTCCTTCCGGGAGGCTCTCTTGCTCGTCCACGTGTTGAAGGCTTCCCTGGTCGCTGCCATCGACTTCTTGCGCACTTCCTGCGCAGCCGCAAGCGCCTTCGCCTCGGCTGCCTTCTTCTGCTCCGGCGTCTTCCCCGCCCCCCTCGCCTGAATCACGGCATCTCCCCTGGCGGTGGCTTCTCGGTGCTTCCCCCACTCCTTGAGATCGCGGTACTCGAGGTAGTCCTCCAGGCCCTCGTCGTAGGCTTCGATGTACAGCCACGTCACCCTGCTCCATGCGCGGATAAACCGTGCGGGTACGCCGCTCAACGCGCCGGGCAAGACCTGGAGCATGTGGCGAAGGGAATACTCGCAGTGGAGGCGGAGGAGGTGCTTGATGTACCCCCAGTATCGCTCGATTGCGTTGAGCTCTGGGTGGTACTTCGGCAAGAAGATGCACAGGTGCCCGTGTGCCTTGAAGAGCTTCTCAACCATGTTGAGCTCCTCCCTGAACGCCTTGAGCTCAGACAGAACGCGCACGACGCAGCAGCGACGCCTCTTGCCTGCTTCACCAGCTGCCCCGCTCCCACCCGAGTCCCCGTCCTCTCCGCCGTCCTCCTCTCCCTGCCCCGTGTTGTCCACCACCTGCTGCCGCCCCTCTCCACCGCGGTTGAAGGCGGTAATGGCTTGCCTTGTTGCCGCCTTTTCCGCCCTGCACGCGCTGCACTCGTGAACGCGTAGGGTTGGCTCGCCTTCCCACAGCCCCATCTCCATGAGCAGCTGCTTTCCTCCTTTCGGCAGGCCGATGAGAACGGCGGTGGGGCCAGTCGTCGTCGTGGTCGTTGGTGTGCATGGGAGAAATATTGGCGCCTTCATGGTCGGAAGAGGGAGGAGGGTCGTTGCCTACAGCAGGGTCCGCAGGGGGCGAAGGGGCCTTCCGAATCGTGCCGTCGGCGTTCCTTGGCAGCTTGCGCTTACCCTTTGGGCGACCCATGTGCCCGGAGCGCGTGTGCGTCTTTCGTTGCGTGCGTAAAGGGTGTGTGTGTGTGTGTCCTCTGGTGTGTGTGTGGCGGGAAAAAATTCCCCGAGGGCGTGGGAAACCACCCGAAATATCTACGAAACCCGAGTTTTTTTTTGAAATCGGAAAAATCTCATCGGTGGGAAATCACGAGAGGAATCGATTGCAGCACTTTATTTTTGAATCGTACGGTTGGATTGTCCCCAAGAAACTAAGCAAAATACCCTCCAACATCCGGTTTTTTGCCCGTAACTCCGTTATTTTTTGTCAAATTGGAAATCGGAAAAAAATCATCGGTGGCAAATCACGAGAGCTGTCCAAATCCGGTCTCAGATTTTGTGTCTGCAAAAAACACCGCCCTTCAGAAAGTAAGCAAGATTTCTTGAATATCTGAACATATCGAGCGAAGGACGAAAAAAAAAAAACATCTCCGTACAAAGATAGATGCGCCTTGAAACGTCGATTTACGCGGTATTTTCAGATTTCGGAATAAGTACCCCCACCCCGAGAAAAGTGCACCTTTGTGCAGGGGAAAATATTGTGAATATTTGCCCGAACGGACCACATGGACCTCACCTTTCATTTAAGTCTAAGTTTACTCAATTTAGTGGAGGACTTCGTTCTACACAGCATTCTGCGCCAGGTGATGTGTGCTTTTTTTTTTTTGGTGCTGTGTGGTGGCTCCGGCTAAGCCAGGTCATGATACTAACCTACATAATAGCATTTTTCCGAAAACGCGTAGGCCACTATGTGGTCTAGTATTTTATTGCTCGCCATAGACTTAGTACAAGGCAAGTCCGAACCTTGGGTCGTGCATTTTGTTTTTTCATCCGCTTTTTTCCTTTTTTCTATTTCGCCCCCTTCGATTTTCGTCCAAATGGGGGCAAAAATCGCGTCTGTATGTCAGATAGAGACTAAATCGACCCGGATGACAACAAAAATTTGCATGGTGTCTATTCTAGGGGTGCTTGCCACGATGATGAATAAAAAAAGGGCAAAAAACACTTGAAGTCTCTCTGCGTGGCGCCCAAAGTAGGCCGTTTTTGGCCCAAAAACAGGCAAAAATACACGGGGATTTCTTGTTTTTGTCCCCGGGCATGCATGTTTTTTTAAATATTGTTTCCGGAAATGCTTTGTATTACTACCATAACGATACTTGCCTAAGGAAAAGTTCTGGAAATCATTAGAACGTGCGCATTTGTGTTTTACCGGTATTATTTTCCCCTGACAAATAAGTGAAGAATACTACGCTGGCACCATGTCATCACCACATTCATTTTTTTTGTTTTTTGTTGTTTCATCGTTTGGGTCGTGTTATAAGCTAACGTTCGATACCTCTCTGTCGCCACAAATCGTCAAGACACCCGAGAACGGCCTCTCAGAGCCTGGGCTCCGTTAAGTGGTTTACTCTATATATATACCTATGGCAAGACTCTTAGAGACGATCACACGTACGTGAACCCGGTAACTTCCCTTCAGCACCAGGCCGTCGTCAGTGTGTGGACTAGATTTCCACACCCATAAGATGCACACATGGCCTCGTCGATCAAGCCCTAGCTAGAGGGATCTACCGTATTCGAAACATTATCACCACGCGTTCCGAGAGGCCTCGATAGATAGGTGCAAGCACACCGCACGACGTTTGTTTTTTGTATCCTACATGAACGTGTGCACATACATATGTTTTGTTCTGGTGGATCCTTTGCGAAGTGTTGTCCGCGCGATTCGTTATCGACAATGCGCACGGTTGGCGTACCCCGGGGAACATCTCCGCACATGCAGAAAAGATCAAATATCATCAGCACCCACCCGCATACGATCCTTTGCTTGACTTGACGATAGGGTGTGAACTCTGGGACCGAAACCCACAGGCTACCGCAAAGTCTAATATAAACAACCCCTCAGCCCTGCACACACACCCTCCCCCGGTGTTTGTAATCGGGGTTGGGTTTTCGTCGCTTGGCAACGACGTTGTAAAGCAAGCCAATTCACTTCGTGAACTCGGCAACCAGGTTACCGTTTTTTTTTTTTTTGCCTCCGTTTTTTTTTTTGGCGGTAACCATAATGGTGGCCGAGTAGATCATGTTGTGCGGGGTGGAGAACCCTCGCTCCGCGCAAGGGGGATGATCGCACCACGTTGTGTTAAAATGGTCAAGCACCCTCGAGGCAGTTACACAGTGCTTACAACTGTCTCTGGAAGTGAAAGCACCAGAAAATAAATTAAGTCATACGCAGAAGTCATCCGTACGCAAGGAAGTAGTAAGCACAAGATGCCGAACACCCTTAAGAGGATGCAGCGCACCCTTCGTGCGACTCGCCGAATATCTCACGGCGCTTCGCGCTTGGTGATGTGAGAGCCTGGTCCGGTGAGAACCCGGCGTGCTCTGTCCCGGCTTTGTAGGGATGCGATGTCAATGGTCTAATGACTACGGCATGCACGACTATGAGTACACCCCCCCCCCCCCCCCCCCCCAGCCCTGCACCGCAGTTTTTGAGCTCCATCTATGCCACAAGAGCCAAACCCTACCCTCGGATGTAGCCGCCGCTCGTTTCGTTAACATTTTTGAATGAAGAAAGCTAGGTCCCGTGGAAGGGTGTGTGCCATACAGTATGCATACATACCTAGCGACCCTTTAACCCTTACGTGACTACAGGGCGATTCAGCTCCGTTCTCAGCTTCGGTCACTTTACGTGCCGATTGATCGCCGTTGTGCCTCGGCTAAGAGCAAAAAACATACATAGTCTAGAGACCAGCAGGGAGATGCAGGAAGCCTACCCCCAAAGCACGCTTATCAGCAAAGCACGCAGGACGCACATAGTACAATACTGTTCACCCATGCCTGATCTTTCTGACGTGGGGCAGATATCCTTTCCAGACTCAATCTACTGCCTACCGGCACTGTTGGATTCATACGAAAAGTACCACCGGAGGGTACATGCATACAGCAACATGTGATCAACCCGGCGCCACATCCGCGGGGGAGAGCAGAGGAAAGCGCAAACCAGAGCCGATGCTAACGTACTGCCTCGCTCGGTGCTTGATGTTGTTGTGATTGCGGTGCGTGTGGTTCCCAGCATTGGGTGTGAAGGGGGGTTCGTCACCCTTACATATTCCGCGTCCCCATCCCTGTGAGCCCCACACATGGACCCACTGCTGCACCATCCTTGCCGCCGTGATGGGTGTGCACGCATACTTGGAAGATCTTTGACCGCAGAGAGCCAGATGTGGGGAAAAATACAAAAAAAAAAAACTGACCCAGTCACGTAAGGGTTAAGGCTCGGGATATGCCTCGACGGTGATCATTGTGTCTGTGTATGTTGTTGGAGTAATTGCAGTACAAGAACGACTCTATTCTACTGCATGGGTTAATGCGGTATTGTGAATGCATTGNTGTTGGAGTAATTGCAGTACAAGAACGACTCGATTCTACTGCATGGGTTAATGCGGTATTGTGAATGCATTGTCAAGTCTGTAACCGTCAGGTGAAGACAGCTTGGGCGTCTGTGTGGATAATAAGATCACTCTGTGTGTTTGCCTACCTAACCTCGCATCACATGCCAGCTACCTTGTAGCCACAGCTAAAGGGATAGCTGTACAGCAACACCAGTGACAGAGTGTTGTTGCCTCAATACGTTTTGAGCCTCGAGTTGCTCGAGCTAGTACACCAGAGTCACAAGAGTCGGTAAGCATGGCTACCGGCTCGTCAGGCGAGATCCGTAGAGGATTCGCCAAGTTCAGCGGTGACCCAGGCGACTACGTCGGCTGGCGAACCCTGCAGACCTCCTTGTTTATGGAGGACAAGCTGCACAAGGTTCTGTTGGGAGTGGGAAAAGCCCCTTCGGATCCCGGACCTAGTGCTACGCCGGACCAGACTTCGGCATACCAATCTGCCCTGGAAGGATACCAGGACAAAAACGGACAGATCTTTATTATTTACACGGCTGATGCTCGCCACATCTGAAACCGGGGGCTACCAGAGCGCGGCCTCGCAGACTGTGCAGGCATACGCGCCTATCGGGTCTTCCTACAACGGAGACGGTCGTGGAGTCTTCCTCGCCCTGGATCGAAAGTACCAGGCCGCTGGGGTATACCGTACGCAGGAGCTGCACGAGAAGTTCATATCTTTGGCAGTTACTGCGGACCACGACTTTGACCCGGCCAATGTTATTCAAGACATGCGCCGGATCTGCACGGAGCTCGCCGTGTATAACGACACTGTGGCTGACCACCGAAAGACGTTCGCTTTCCTAAAAGCGCTGCCGGACGACCACTACAAAGAGTTCAAGACAGGACTGCTATGCGGCCAAGCTGCTGGGAGCGTCTTGTCTTTCGAGGAGGTCGCCGACCGAGCCACTTCGTTCCACGCGATGCACATTCGTGGTAAAATTGCGTCGAAGAACTTATCCGGAAGCAGCAGCCGTGCGCTGAATACCGTCACACACGGCGGAGCGCGTTCTTTCCGTAAGGGCGGCGGTCATCATGGCCGTGGACGCGCGCAGCGCGGTGGACGAGGACGTGGCAGCTGGAACAACTCGTCGAACCGTAATAACGGGTCGTCGAGGGGAAACAACAGTAACGACCAGAACCATGGCGGCGCAACTTCTGGCAACAGAGCTGGAGGTGCGTCTTCCGACAACCGGTCCTCTGGACGGCCAAACCACTCACAGCAAAGACGCGGGTACGACAGGGACGGCTTATGCAGTTACTGTCATAATTCTACGGAACACACCTGGACGAACTGCCCGCTTCGCGCCTCCAATGCCTCGCGGTTTTCGAACCGTGAACAACAGCAACCACAGCAGCAGGTCAACACGACCGCGGAAGCCACGACACAGGCGTTTGCCTACCTAACCTCGCATCACATGCCAGCTACTTTGTAGCCACAGCTAAAGGAATGGCTGTACAGTAACTGCAGTGACAGTGCCGTTGCCTCAACATATGTCTTTATTGTAAGCATCGACCGCGCTAACCCGCTGACCAATGAAAAGCGTCAGTCTCAGTGCGGTAGAAAACACGAAACACTTATATCTAAATGCCATTAATTAAGTGGGACTCCGTGAGAGGGCCGCATGAGGGAGGCTTAGCTATTCTCCGGATGAAAGACAGAAACGTTAGCAAGAGAAGAAACTGCACGCGTCTACCAATGCTGCAATCTTGCACTCGAGTGCTTTTGGGGGTGTTTTCGCCGTCATCCTCCTTGCTTTCACCACCATCGTTCTCATCATCAACTTGACAACAGCAGTTCTTCTCTGGCCCTGCGTCGTTTGTTGTGGGGAAGGTAATCTGGCTCGAAGCTCTTGCTCTCTTCCACGCCATGATTATCTCCTCGATGGTTGTCTTGGTCTCCGTTTCGTCCTCCCGTTTCCTCTCCTCCTCCTTCATCGCTGCCAAACGAATTCCCCTCATTGTCATCCTGGAAATACATGGGTCCCACGTGTGTCAGGAATTTTGACACGAGCACGAAATTTTGACACGAGACCAGTATTTTGACACGAGAGGTTACGCCGCACTTTTTCATGTCAGAATCACAGGTCAGAATTTTTCGAAAACGTGGTGAAAATATTTTCACCGGAGGTATTTTGACACGAGGCAACCGCAAATTGACACGAGTGCCATCGCACACACACGAAGGCATCAACTCAGTCGGCAAGCTCGCATGTAGCTTCCCGCACACCCACACATATGAACACAACGCTCCCGGGAGTACATCGCGTTAGGGGAACGTCAAGCCACGGTTAGGNCCCGCACACCCACACACGTGAACACAACGCTCCCGGGAGTACATCGCGTTAGGGGAACGTCAAGCCGCGGTTAGGATCGTGTGCGTTCATCGCGGGATCGAGGACAAAACACGCCGAGGTTGTCTGAACTCTGGACTCGAAGCACACGGACGGGTGATAACCACAACAGCAGCTAGTAGTCGGGTGCCCCGCCCGTGAAGGGAGAAGTTACAGCAGTTGTTGGTGGAAGAGACGGTAGCTCTGGGCGCACGTACTAGGGGCGCGAAGCCGCTGGCGGCGGTTGGGATTTGGGGAGTGTAGTTCGCGGAGTGTAGACTAGTTCTCGGTAGTCGAGAGGAAACATGTCTCCTCCAGCTTTGCTACGCCAAACATGGCCATCACGAGGAACATGTCCTCCTCTCCAGCTAGCGCGCACAACACAGCAAGCAGTAGAACCTGCATGCACTCATCATACCGCTCGTATAGGATTCTACCTCGCGCAAGGCGCGCCATCCCCTCGCTCCGTGTCGGGTGCGGTGATGAGGGAGCGCGACCGTTGGGTTTCCCGGCGGTGCAGCGGTGCAGCTGGGGTTAAATATTTTTAAACGTGATGTTGGGTAAACCGGGTAGGCCGAAGCTTGAAGGTTTGTGGAGAAAGGCAGCTCGGCCAGTGAGGGCCGAGATGAGACAGTCTTGTATTATCAGGGAGAGGGGACAGCAGAGAACACTTGTGTCCGAGGACCCGAAGAGAAAAGCAGAACACTCATCCGTCACGCAATTCAGATCACTCATCGAATCTCCGAAGAAACCAAGTAGAAACTCCCTGTTCCTCCGCAATCTACCAATTGCAATCTCCGTAGATCCATGTCCAATATTCAACCATCTTTACTATGCTACGAGTATATCTAACACGTGAGACTGCGCCGCTGCTGGCCTTCGCCAGGTAAGGTGCGGCGGAATATTTTTTCGTGTCAATTTACCAACCGTTACCTTTTTTCGTGTCAATTTACCGTCACTTTTTTTGGTGTCAATCTATCTCAGTTCAAAATTTTCGTGTCAATTTAACGTGGGAACCCTGAAATTTCTATCTACACTACTTGTACTACCGACTTCCCCACCTATTGGCCGTGGTGGGAATTGGTCGATCAGTAGTCCATAACGTTTGAAAACATCGCGAGTTCGTACGGACAGAAAACGAGCCAGCTCGAAGGTAAACCGTCTCCGAATCCTATTGGTATTAAAAGCCTTCAGGCGAAGCAAGGCTGTTTCGTCGTCGAAATTCCACCAGCAAAAGGCCTCATATGCCAAGTGGTTGGCGATAGCTACGACAAATAAGTCGATTTGCGCCTTTGCCAAGACCACCATCATACGATGAAAAGGATGGTAGATTTAGACGGGTTGAAAGTCTACGCATGGTGATTTTCTTTACTTGCTTGCAGCTCGATCTTCGCGGGAGGATCCTGGCGTTTAGGTTGACTTGTCGATACTTCGACTGGCGGATGCGCTGACGATTGTTACATCAACAAGATTGGACTTGGTGCAGAGTTTCCTCTTCTTTTTCTATCCATCTCCTGCTGCGTGTAATCCTGGGGGGATCACCAAATCCATGTTGTAGAACCCTTTTCCCCAACCAGTGTCTGTGGTAAATGGGCAAGAGTCTTCCACAGTGATTGGCATGTGGCACTCACGTAATATGTTCAACATTACGCGAACCATGCTGTTGTGCAGGAAGGTTGATGCACCGATCTTCGTGCAGACCAGGGAGTGGGGTCGGGTCAACCGTTTCCTGCACGGTGACAATGCACCCGCACCGCAAAGTCTAACTGTGTCGCAGTCAGTTCGGCCTTCACTCCCCAGTACACGAACGACCGATTGATTCCCGATAAAGGTCAGGCAGGTAGCATTCGTTCATCTGCTCAAAGCCCTTGCGTCGTCAGCCACGATAAAAACCCCTTGCCTTTTGCTCCCTCCAAGCGAATCAACGCCCTTCTCCTTGACGTTTCCTAGGATCCTACTTTCTTCAAGTCTGTCTCCACCACGTGACGAACTGCTGCATGAAGAGAAGAGGTTTCGAAAGGACGGCTTGAGCTCCAAAGAACTGGTTGTAGTGCTGGCCATTTTCATTTCGGCCGCATGACGGTGTTAGCCGTTCCTCGCCAGGGTTGTCGCCTACCCTTTTTCTCTTGACTACCTTCCTAGCCTCCATGAAACAAACTCCTTGAAGAGTGGGAGTCAAATCATCAGATGTGACCAGTTTAGTCCATGATTGACCAAAGGCTTTTTCAAGCTTGTCCTTGATGAGGATCTCTACATAGATAGCTTCTCGAGATATTAGAGCCAATCTTGTTGGTAGCTGTGCAAGTCGAGGCAGACGTTGTTCAATAGTGGATCCTGTCGATGCTTCCACTGATTTGTAGAACAACAGCAGTGCTTGACATGCTCCAAATAACGGCTGATTCCCCAACGAGGACGTTGCTCGTGATCCCTAGTCCCCCTTCAACGTGTGTTGTTGTCTACCATATAGTCTACATTCTGACAGTCCCCCCATTATTCGTGGTGAGAAGTGTACAGTTGGCGCCCGCAGTTGAGAAACGTTTATTTCAGGTCCAACCTCGAATTCTTATTGTAGGCAATTAACTCAGCATATGTCGTTCAGTTTCTTGTTTCAAGTTTCTAATTTTTTCGTGCAGCCCAATCCTGCTGAACTTCTTGAATCGGCAATTTCATATTTCTCTGCTTGCATACTACACAACCTTCCAAATACACAAATGATTTGCACTGCTTTCCTCGACCCCCGAACTCAACCCCGATTCTCACTACCGACGGCTGCACGTAAGGCCACTCCCTAGAAGCGAAATGTTCTGCAGTCTCTCCTCCACAGACTTATTCTTGGAGTCAGACCGCCGCCGCTTAGACAGCGAGTGCCTCGTAGCCCACTTTTGCGCGAACCGGAAGGACGGCCGGAATGCCTTTGCTCGTGGATCTTGCGGGTAACTTTCCATGGTAAGCTTTTTGAAAGTGACCGTGATCCACCTTGTCGACACCCGCAGCTTCCTCTTGCGTCGTGCCAGCAACATCTTGTGCAGCTCCTTCTCCGCGTCAGGGAACCACAGCCGCCGTCGAGTGCATGTCGCCATCAGACTACTCCGCACCTTGTCAGCTGCCTGCTGCACGAGAGAGTCTTCATCCTTCTGCCATTTGCTGATATTGCTGGCCGAGATCCCTGACTTATGTTCCAAGTAAAAGAGAGGGGTCATACCGAAGTGCGCACGAACCTCCGTTGACCGCGACTCTAGATCTCGCAGCTCCTGAATAACACCGACCTTCTCGCGCGAGGTGTACCGTCTCCTCGAGGCTGCTCCACACGTTTTCTTTGGTGGCGACTCCGATTGTGAAAAGCCGTCGTTCACGAGGTTGTTGTTCCGCTCGGCTCCAGGTCGTAAAGGCTGCAGCACAAACGTCACGGATCCTGGCGGACATGTCGCGCCGCATCCGCGACTCTCTCCATGGTGAAACGCAACGTGACAGCAACGTCCTGACGGTGTCCCACCCCAAGGGAGGAGAGATGATGCCTCCGCCCCCTTCCTGTTCGTTGAACACCACCGTTGAAGTGAGATCTTCGCTTCACGCTCGTGGTCAGTTTTGATGTGCACCCCAAGGCCCTGGGTGTTGAAGAAACGACGGTTGCACTTCGTACAAGGCACTGTCGGTTGAGGCGGTGGAGGCGCGGTGAAATTGATGTTCGTGATCTCCTCCGTGCTGCCATCCCCACGCGTACGCACCACCTGCACAGAAGTGGGGGGGGGAGGGCATCGGAGGGCGGTGGTATTGTTCATTCCTGCTTGAGTTTATTATTTGTTATTTGAAAGATAGCAACATAACCAACAAAGAGTGCTGCCGCGGGTAAGTCCAGCACAGCAGCATGTAAGAAGACGCATGTCGGAAAGGGTTGACAAAAAAAGAGGCGAACCTGGTAGGGAGGCACGCTAGCGACTTACTGCTACAGACATGTTCTTGCCAATGAGTACGTGCACTTTTCGCGCAAAAGGGGCTCAAAAATATTTTTTATGCGGCATTTCTAATAATATTAATAAGTGTTGGGATCATTCACGTGAATCACAGCAGCACCGGTATGACGCAAATCGAAGACAAAGAATAGCAGCAGAACTCACGCAAACCGAAAGTGACACTCACAACACAGAGCATTCGATGCCAACAATACATGTAGACGCAAATAAATGTGTATTTTGGAAAGCAAAAGAAAACAAAAAAACATAAGAAAAAAGAAACTGGTCTGTCCGCATCTCGGTGGCGCTGAAGATATTTTCAAGTATCGCGCGAGATCCTCTCGTCGGCACACACAACCATATTCTACGCACCGGTTTGCCACTGCCTTTAGCGAAGGCATTGATGATGTTGTGGGTCCCTGCCGGCGGGTCGGATGCTGCCCTCTCCTTTTTCTTGGCTGATGATGTTGTTGAAGACGATGATGCCTTTCGCTTCTGCCCTACGAACTAACTGCTGTGCGCTTGAACCAGCAGCCGATTCAGGAGGAGTTGGCACCGGGGTCTTTCTCTTGAGGTGGGACGCCACATGTTCGTTGACATGTTGCACATGCTCCTCCAAAGTAAGGATATCGGAAGACCTCAAACTCCGCAGCTCTTCAATGCCTTTCCACAAATCGTGAGGCAGAGGCTCGTTGTTTAGAACGTGCTTCTCTTGATGTCCCCGAGCTGGCTCGTCGACAGTTCTTGTTGATCTCTGAGGGTGACCAGCTTGGTCAAGCCCTCACGAGAGCTGGCGAAGAGAACCATCAAAGCCGTGTATAGCACACAGCATGTCGTGGTTCGCAGCCTGTCTGGTGTGCTGTGCCAAAGCTTAAATGTAGCGCCAGCAGAGAGCGTGGCAGAGCCCGCAGGGGGGCGGAGGGGGCGCCGCCAAAAATAACACTCCCCCCTCGCCGCCCCCCCCGGTGTTTGCCATCGGGGTTGGGTTTTCGTCGCTTGTGAGACATTTCTTATTGTGTGACCCAGATTGAGCAATGTTTCTTAACCCTATTTCATTTTTTTTCGTGAAAAAGTGAGCCTCAATTTCTTTTAAAAACATTTCGTAATAACTGCGGCGCCAACTGCTGTAATAAACGTTCAGTGTAGAATCTAGAGTACTACACTTTTCAGTGCATGTTTTCGTACAACTGCAACCATCAAGGAAGGACACCAACAACACAGCCTCGGGGCGGTCGTACAACATATGAGCATGTGTGTGAAATGAATGTTTGTACATGCAGCACAGCAGTTCTGCTGGGTAAGCGCCCTATCTGTCTATATCTCTCGACCGGCTCGGAGGGACCACGGCCATCACTTGATCACTTGCGTTATGAAAGCTGCTGCCGTTTTCTTTCAGCTCACCCGCCACTCCCATGTCTTCCTCCCAGACTATACAAAATCAATCAAACCATCACTGACGCTACTACCGCAGTTTACATACATTCTACACAAGCAGAAAATACACACGCAAACAAACGTCGATTCCGCCGCGTCGGTTTCATCAGTCCGCAGTCAGCGTGTTGGTATTGTGGAACTCCATCAGTTCCTGCCAGTGAGGCCCCTCGCCCCCCCGGTGTGCATGTGCGATGCTCCAGGTGTGTTGTTGTGTCGTTTGTGTCTACACTGTGTACCCACAACTGCCTCACACACAAGAACATAGTTGCACATCGAAGGATTCTCACACAGCCGCTTCCGGAGAACCATGACCTTGCCGACGGTTGCCGCACTGATGAAGCAGAGGTCTGTCCAGGTGGTCCAGGCGAGAGGGTTGAGGGCGGGGGCGGAGCTGACGCGGCTGGCCAAGTGGGGGCTCCCTGTTGGAGCAGCGGGTGAGCCCTCTTGGATGTACAGCAGTAGTACATGGTACCATTTGCGTTCCTGTGTACCAGGTATTGCTCTGGTTCTGTCGCGGCTGGCTATGTCGGTGTCGGTGCGTTGGTAGTCCCTCTCCACCCCGTCCTTCCCTTGAACTGCTTCGTGTGTACAAGCACCGCGCCGTTTCTCTCCGTTCTCTCTCTGGCATGTAGTCTATGTACGTAACTTTACGATACAGCAAACAGGGTATGCATATGTTGGTGCCCTGATTCGGACGAGCGGGTTGTTGCTTGTTGGGTCTACGAGAGGGAGGAAACTTCCCGCTCTCATTCGCTCTTGTGTTTCCGCAAGCACTCACTACACAGCAGTTTCCAGGCAGAAGATCAGCAATCAGTGTCGTTGTTTGAGACAACGATATGTTTCAGCAGTCCTACGTACAATGCATACGCTCGGGGGAAAGCGGGGGCATCTTATTGCACATGCCTGCAGATGTGTACTACTTGTACTACCTATGTAAGTGTACTGCCGGATCTACGATAGCCTAGTGTATGGAATCGAAGCGAGGCAAGTTTCGCCAGGCAAGACAACTGTGCACGGAAATGGTGTGCGTACGATTTGGGTACTTGTGTCCTCGCAGCGGGGACATGCCTTCTAAAACGACCAGAATGCCGTGCACCGCCGTGTTCCCAAATGCCTCAAAAACAGGCACCAGCACACAGCAGCTCCAGCAGCACCAGTCCTACGTACTTTGTGCGCGACATGATAATGATTCCACGCGTGTGCAGGTGGCCCAATTCCGACATTAATATTGGAAATCGATTATGTTGTTTTTTTGTTTGTTTCTCTCCCATCATTGGACTCTGCCGTCTGCCCCTCTGGCCCCTATCCTCCACTTCTACTGGCTAGACGACCCAACCGGGGTCACATAGGAGGGGGGGGTTGGACCCCCCTCCTGCGGTTCATGCCTGAGGTATTTTTATCGCGAGAAGGGTACAGCAATCCCTTCCCTCGCGACTTACGAAGTCGATTATGGTTTACTAACAAACGAGCTTTGCAGCGCGTCGCTTTCATCCTAGACCAGGATTTATTTAGTGAGAAAAAAACTCTCCCTGCCGGGACTCGAACCCATGACCTGGCCCTTAGCAGGCTGCGAGGCTACCGACTAGGCCACCGGGGCACTATGTATTCCGAGTTGGCTCTACTCGAGTGCACGAGTGTGTTTCTTTGTCGCGTCGAAATCAACTCACCTACTTCCTGTACCACAGCAGTGTACTTGGGAAGCAGAACACATCCAGAAGACGCGGTGGAGACACGAACGAATGTGCCCGTCGCAAGGAGTCAAACCATGACCATGACAGCCACAGTGCATCCCCGACAGCGAACGACACTGTACGTAATTCCCGACGACGGGCATGATTAAGCGGGCCCAAAGGTCTTCATCCAGCACCGACACGCCGTGAACTGAACTGCCACCGCCTTCGGCCCACCCGTCCGCCCCTTTCCTCCCTGTCCTCGCCCGGATAGTGTGGTTGACTAAACACGACCAGGGAGCCATGTGGGAGTGAAGGCTCCGGTCTGACGTAGAAAGCTGAAAACGCGGCCGTTGACACAAGTATGTTTTCATGTCGAAGAATCTTTCTCTCTCTCTCTCTCTCTCTCTCTCTCTCTCTCTCTCTCTCTCTCTCTCTCTCTCT
>CACKRE030000492.1:21831-48027 GCA_902602495.3 Ectocarpus sp. CCAP 1310/34 | reverse complement strand
CCCCCTTCGCTACAACCCATGTCTAAGCAAAAGCTTGTCGGGGAGCGAGGGGAAGAAGGGAGAGTTGTACCTGAATTCATTAACCTTTGGGTCTAGGCTAGACTAGTCGCCAGACGAGAGCAAGCGTGGTCCGCCATCCCCATGTTCCGTTTCGATTAGTGTTTCTGTATTTCTGGAATCAAAAAAAAAAAGAGGGGTGAGAGCGGACGGATAGAGCGAGAAGTGCAGAGAAAGTCTCTGTTGTACTTCTCCTNGCAAGCGTGGTCCGCCATCCCCATGTTCCGTTTCGATTAGTGTTTCTGTATTTCTGGAATCAAAAAAAAAAAGAGGGGTGAGAGCGGACGGATAGAGCGAGAAGTGCAGAGAAAGTCTCTGTTGTACTTCTCCTCACGCCACAGCTATCTCCACCTGTAGGCCATTAGGGTAGCCCGCGACAGGATGTTGACCGAACACAGGGTTGGTGGGTGGTCGTGGTGCAGCCGGTAGGGCAGGTTAGGCTTTCTCACCTTGAAATGATCAGTCGTCAACCTGCCTAAACAACTCTATTTTCAGTATAAATCCAAATGATCAATGAAAATGATGACATTAGACCCATAGCGAGCACTTGTACTTCGGTACTTCTCTGTCCCCTCCCAAACGTGAGCTCTGCCGGCTCACTACTGCTCCTGTTTTCGGCCAAACGAGAAAAAATAGAGAAGCAGGAAAGACAGGGTAAAAAGGGTGGAGGAAGGGGGATTTGAACCCCCGACATTTCCGATGCAAACGGAACACTCTAACCACTGAGCTATACCCCCTTCGATGATCAATATCAAGAATCACCAAGATCTTAACAGACATGTTGGAAAAGGAGAGGGTACGGTGGGTAAAACATAGCGAGTCAATAACAACGAAATGCCTGCGGGAGTACAGTGGTGGTCCCGCACAAAGGTCGGCTATCATGTAGAATGCCTGGTCACATTGGCCGCGGCACACCTTGTACATTTGTTGTCCACAACCGCGACCACATTCCACCAACAGCAGTGGATGTACGGGACCCCTGACGAGGCGACCGACATTGTCGTAAATGACAACGTCCTGACGTCCTGACCCCCTAAGGTAACGAGTGCGGGAACAATGTGGCGGAGAGCAGCGTGTGTCAGGAACTACGATGATTCCGGCCGCCACAAGTACAATTCTCGTGGAGACAGCAGCAACATCTATCTTCAGGTGATCACGGATTGATATATATTAGTCTATGTAGACTAGTCTAGATAGAAACTACCGTAGTTTCTTTCCTTGGGAAGGTACCCACGCCCCGTTGACGCATAAAGGCGACATATGTGGGTGATTATTCAGCGCTGACTAGCATTGTAGTCTAGTGTGTTTCGATTTCAGTCTCTTCTGTGATAGTTTGTACTACGTACAAAGTGGGGTCGGAATCACCCCCCACGCTTTCACTCCGAGCACGGCATCAATTTTTGCATATCAAGGGGATTAGTCTACGTTGGGTGTGCTGTACATACATAAGAGGTTAGATCGGGGCGTTGCTAGCTATGTTATTTCCTGCGTGGGCTTGTTTCGGATGTTCCTACAGTACTACTGTACAGCGCCTGTTGCTGTATCCTATCGGATACAAATTGACCGGCCTTTGATAATTCTACTACAGTCCCCCTATCGACAGCCACGAATGATTTTTTTCACAAGGGCTGTATCTACTGCTGTAGTCACTCTATCGACAGCCACGAATGATTTTTTTTCCAATGGCTGTATCTTCTCGTACGGCTAGAGACGTTGGTGATGTAAGCGCGGCGGGTATCCGGAAGGTGCCAGTCATGATGCACCTCATGTTTCCCCCAGAGACCAGTTTCTGTTATCCTCTGTGGAGCAGTCCATTGGCGACGATGCACTCCGAGTACATTGTGTGCAGTAGTAGATTTTTTTTCTTGTTCACCTGAGCGCAGCACGTTCTTTCACCATTCAGATCCCGGGGTTGTGAGCTTCCCCTCTTTTAAACGTATTTAACGCCGGCGTGACGGAGATCTCGCTGGTAAACCAAAGGTGGGGGTGATTGGCCACGTTTTCGTAGAAGCTGTGCATTTGGAGTGGTTACACAGGTATAGCGGAGTGAGAGATGGGTGAGTGATGGTAACCATTACATTGAGCGTCAGAGAGGAGGTGCGTGTGTGGTGGGTCTTGTTATCGGCGTCTGTCTTCAAAGCCGCTGGGGGGTGGGCCACTCGATGTTGGTGAAGATCCAGACTACGATTTCGAGTATGAATCGGTCTGTCGTCATGTTTCTCCAATGTTTCGTTGTTCAAGTGGCCACGAAGCGGTTGCTTCGACCTTGCAGATGATGATGCTATTTTACATGCAGAGAATGAAATATTGTTCATTCCTGCGAGTGCGAGCATGTGATAAACCAAAGCCAGTCGACCACTAGGAACTCTTCCGGTTCGTTGAGGCGTTTGGGCGTGATGGGTTGGAAATGTCATTGGGCGGTTGTCGCTTCATTCACATCAGAGCACAAACCATCATCTTGTCGGCGCAAATTTACGTCTCTCTCACCGAGTGAATTTCCCGTACAAATGGATGGCAGTGTTTGATTCTTGGGAAAATGTTCGCTTTCAACAGCAACGAATGAAATTCGGAAATCTTGGCCGTTCGAACGAACTTCGGGGGCAAAATTATGAATTTCGCGACATGCCATCTGAAAGCGGGAACGTTTTCTGATATCAGTAAAGTTCGGTTATGTAGCAGTGAAAAATATTGGCGAATACGGACTTGTCAATGGAAGCGAATGAAATTTGGTGTGGTAATAGTGAATAGTGACCTGAGCCCGCATCTACTCTGTGATTGTGCATGGCAACACAGGATTGGGTCGCGTCGTTCACCCATCGTCTCCTTGGAAACTGCATGCCGTGTTTTGCGGATGTACGCGAGTACGTGCTTTCACGAATACACAAACGATGTTCTCGCTGCAGGTTATCTGAATCGAACACATTTTCCATACCATGTACGTACATACAGCGTGGCGACAATAGTTTCGAAGTACCGTAGTCCGTATTCATAATTCCTTTCGCGACTACGATACGCCTATTGGCAAGCCTGCTCACCACACCATGGCGTCTTCATCCGAACAATGACAAGGTGACGAAGTATGATGGCGCAGCAATCACTGCATGCACTAGTTGCCTCCTTGTCGTGACACATATCGAGGAAGTTGGCGTACGCTCGGGATAGGGGGAGAAAATACTTTGGGTGATTATTGGTCTGCGCCAAAAATGGCTTCCACCACTGAACTGCATGATGGGTCGACTGGCAAGCTGTTGCAACCGAACAAAGTACACACACACATCGGAGGAACAACCCTCAACGGACACAGAGAAGCATGCGTTGCCTTTCAACGAAGGAATCGACGACAAATACACGGTTCTCCTCTACCAGCCGCGGTAGCGGCACGTCAACGCACGAGCCAACCCAGCTCACATTGCTTCGCCCTGGTGAAGGTTCTCAACCGCCTCTTCTCGTACTCTTGACTATTCACTCTCGAGCCCCGCAACCCCTACACCACAAGGAACAAAAACACACACTCTACTTTTCCGCGATGGCACGAACAAACGCACAACAAACCCGATCTATGTTCCACACTCGCGTTTTAGCTGTTGCCTTGACGAGACAAACAAAATGAAACACCTCTTCCTTTTGAGCAAGAGGGGTCTGGCACGGTTTCAACAATTTCTAGTGTGCCAAGGTTGCCCAGACGGCCCCCTCCTAATTTCCCGAAACACGCACAACACCGAACACCGTATCAATGATGAGAGAGCACATTGTTTCGAATGGATGCATGTAGGAAGTTGAAGTCAAACCATTAGACTGTAGTCAGCTCGGACCCCACGACTTTCATTTTTTTAATCCGAAATCAAACCTTTTGGCTGACTAGCCTGATGGTTTGATTTCGGCTCCTATTGATCCAATGCAACCCACATGAACCACCAAGAGACCGATACGGAACACAGAACGGATTTTTCCCCTACGTGGGGGAAGGAAAACCAAGACACGGCAGCGGGGCGTCATCGTCTGACGCACGCCACTCACGGGAATCGAACCAACCACGCGTTCTTCGTCGGATAAGTGTCGAGGATATCTCGAACTTCGAAACCATTGTTCCATCGCGCTACGTAGCAAACAAACAACGCCACACTCGGCATTGAACATGTACTGCAGTATATCGTCAACGAGACATAGGGGGAGGAACCTTTCTTCATCTTGGCATACTCAAGGGTTTAAGCGAAGATATCTGCTACCGAGTCACGTTCAATAGCACATGCTTCACATCGAAAGCTTATCTACATGGAGGCCGGGGGAGATGGCACCGACTGCCAAGCTCGATTTCTCCACTAACAAGGGGGTGCGGAAAGAGCCTTGTACGTGTACAGCACGGAAAGCCCTTGTTGCACAACCCCCAATTGTTGGTGTCGGCACAAGATCGGTCGTGGAGAAATCGTGCTTTGACAACAGTCTACAGTAGATGGGTGGCCATCTCTCTGCCTGTTCCGCTAGTCTAGCCCTCGAACCCCGCCAGCGTGGGGGCGCCGGCGTCGATGATCTCCTGCGGGTACTTGGTGGTGTCGAAGCAGTTCTCGAGGCGGCAGATTAAGCCCTCGCCGTCCTGCGTGAGCAGATCCACCAACGACATCTCGGACTCTTGGCCCTCAAGTCGGACGTAGTAGAGAACCAAGTATTTCGTCTTTGAACCAGCTTCGGCAATCGCCTCGAATCTGGTTTGGGGTGGTGCGTGGAACGGGATACCCTCGTCGGAACAATGCCTTATGTTGATGATCATGACTCATGTCGGTAATCAACAGGTTTTCGCAACACAAGGCTGTAAGTCACGGTTGGTCCCACTTGCGATTTTCCACGAACCGCCAATGACATTGATTTCTCGAATGAACGGCTGTAAATTCGACTGCGGTGTCGCTTCCATTGTCTCGCTCATGTGCTAGTGTTCACCGCAATGGTATACGCTTGCACCAAATGTCCAAGTTGGAGCTTCCGTTCCCTTACATTCATCACTGAAATTCCAACACTACTAGACTAGTCTACATAGTCTAGTTGGTCTACGAGCGCATTTCCTCGCAGCGGATCCTCGCCACGCCTCCATCAGGATACCATCAATGACCTCAACAAAAGATCGGATGCTACAGTACTGTAGGCTACGCAGACTATGCACATACAATACATGCCTGAGGGACGGGTCTGTCCGTTTCACCTGACTCCCTTGATCTTGTTCGCCACGAAATCGGCAAACAACGGCACAATGTTGGCTGCACCCTTGAGCTTGAACAGGAGCCCGTTGAACACCATATCCTTTGAAGAAAATCGGAGCCGCTCCCTCGGCCAAGTAAGACGCGTCGGACTGTCCAAACGTACCTACGCACGGTCCCGCCCTCCGGAGTGTTGGGCAACACAATGCTGGCTGGCAGGGACATGATGTGGGTCTTGCTGTCGTTCGTTGTGTTCGTATCCTGTACAACACGCGTGGGGATAAAGGCAAAGATTGTTGTATGAACGTGCAGCAACTGTAACATACAGAACACGCCCGCACTTTATTGAGCGTTCAAAAAAAATAAAACGGAAGAACTTGAGCACCGTTTGTGAGCTCTAGTATCAAGAACCCCTACGCTAAAACCTATGTAGCGACCATCCGTAGCTTGACCCTGCTAGAGGAAAAAATGATAACACCCGCCTCGGCCGAAACTTTAACAGAGGTTGATCTTAATAGATAACGGGGGGAAAAGCAGCAGGCCGTCGTCTGCCAGGATTCATCACAGCATCTCGAATAGGACATGCCAGGGGGCGATTCTTCCCTTCTGACACAACTAGTCTAGTGAAATGTCAGGACGAAGCCCTCTGCGAGGCTCTGTGAGGCTCGATGAGACGGTAGGTGCAACCACAGGTGGCGAAAAAGAGGAAAAACGTGGTCTGCTGTGGTGATGCGTGTGCGACAAGAAAGCGGCGATATTTTTTCTCCGTTTCGCGGAAAATATTCAGGGAGAAGAAGCACAGAAGTTGCACAGCAGTAGCACAGCAGCGGCACAGCAGCAGCACAGCAGCAGAAGGGGCAGCAACAATACAGGGGTAAATAGCGTAGCGTGCCTTGGGACTCAACGTGTTGTGCTACTGGGGTCTGCTCTCTGCACTGCTTTTGCCCCCCGGGGGCACGCTTATTGTGATTGGTCCAATTTAGTCCGCATGTTGCAACGCGTTGCAACGGGATGCAACACGTTGCAACACTCTTTGTGATTGGTCCAATTAAGCCCGCATGTTGCAACGCGTTGCAACGCGTTGAAACGGGATGCAACTGATCTCTCAGCACCTGCCAACGAAATGCCACCAGCGGCGACCGAGGATGCCGATGGCGTAACGGCGGAGCTAAGCAGCTACATTAGTAGAAGAAGGACCGCTTGCACCGGAGAGAGTAGAAGCTGTCAAGGCTACCTTCAGACAGGCGATCGAAAATGACCCCTCTCTTGCGCGATGCCCTGATGTGACCAGGGTCGACCCTCGTTTGTGGACGAGTATGCGCGACAGTCTCAAGATGCACGGCGACAAGTCTCCCTCTGAAAAGGCACGCGAGCTGCTCCGGGGGGTGCTGAGCAGCATAGCGCGACGGGAAAGCACGAACCGATCACGTGCTGTCAGAAAGGTGAGACAAGCTTGGCGTTTCGTGATGACGTGTCCCCTGATCCTAAAAGCTAGCGCCGACGACGACACCAATTAAGGCTTAGCTACAATACATGAGCTTCTCTTGAAGTGCGCAACCTTTTTTGTCTGACAGACAGCAGTCCTTTTTACTCTATCACTCCTTCCTTTAGATCGGTGTACCTCGTTTTCTCGTCCTTGAATTTTTTTGGTTTCATACGGTAAATAACACCCGGGTGATATATAAGGTATACTTTGCCGCCTCGAGGCCAGCTTCTGCTTGTAGCTCAAACGCCACCGCTTTACGAATGGGTTAGACCTCCTACGTTCAATGTGGTAAACAATGGCAGACGCTACAAAACTCTCTACCACAGAACCACATATCTTTGCGAACCATATCGCCTAGGACAATTAGGTTGCCCTATGTTTGGAAGCCTCTACAGCTATCAAATTGGAAATTCCGAGAAAAACACGACTGTACACGACAATCTAATCTATCAAGATTTCATCCTTCATCCCAGGTAGACTCAAATGACTGTGGAGATCAAGCGCTCTTATGATCCAATTTTCGATCCGAACATCTCTCCTGTGCCGGCTACTTCAGTAGGAACTTCGGAATGAAGCTTCGTTTCCTTATGACAACCAATCGGCTAAGCATTACATATTCCGTGTGGTAAACATCATGCTACATGTTTCGAAGTGTATTCCGTAGGTGTTATGATCGATAACAGGGTAAGATTCCAGACCATTGTTGATGACCAAAAATAGTGAACACTTTTCCCGTTCTGAAGTATTCTTCTAGAATCAATGATGTGGTTCCTTGCTGGAAATTTAAACTGCACCTGGTCGAGTTTTGCGGGCAAGGTATTTGAATTTTCATGATGTCAGGTGTTTTGTCCCACAGCACACATTGCTGGTAAAAAGAACGTGTCCTTTTTTATGCATGGAAAATGGCAGAGGCACGAGGCGAAGTATTTCACAGAGACGAGCGAGGACGGGCGACTCCGGGTCTCATATTCGAAAGGGCTCCGCAAGATCAATGACCAGGAGAGATGGATGGTGAACCTGGAAGACGCATCGCACCAGAAGAACCTCGGGCAGAAATTCATGCAGAGCGCGGAGACGGCCGTCCAAACCATGGGCTTCGTGTTATAAGCTCTCGTCTACTCAATCGATAACGTGGTAGATGCCGAGAAGCTAACTCTTCTGCTTAGCGCGGCCGGCGAGGCCAGTCAAGTGCTTCACAAGGATCAAGACGGGAAGGACGTGCAGAAAAGGCTTGTGGGTTCAGGGTCAGGGACGCGAGGAAGACCTGAGCCGGCGCCGTACACCGGACTGTGTGTTTTTCGAGACCCTGTGTATCTGCACGTCCAAGAGGCGAGCCACAAGGATTTCCTTAAAGACGAGTGTGACTGGGGTGACATGGTTGAGCTGATTATCCCCCCAGGGTATGGTCTTCTTTCTCACGTCTGCCTGGTGCACTCCGGAAGCTCGTTTGAGGAGATAAACGGTAGGCTGCATATTTACTTCAAGTGCAGGAACGGCCTGACAACGTTTGACAACACTTTCTACCAGGTCAAACATGATGAGGCGAAACAACCAGCTCCTAGGAAAGCGCTGCCTTTGTCGTAGTAGCGCTCGATTTTGAGCCGACCAAAGTTGTTTCCTCAAGGGTCCAGCTTTTAGTGTTTGTTTAACCTCGGAATACCTATCCCGCTGTTGAAAGCAGCAAGTTGATTGTAGAAATTGTTGTACGCCGTTGAGCACATCGTCATTTATTCGTAGCATGCTGACTTCGAACACTCAGTGTAGCAGTGCTTCGACGTAGGCCGTTTTCTTTTTCCTCTTCTTTTTCTTGTTTTTCTTAGATGTTGAGGTGGTGGTTGCCATGGTGCCACCCTTGCGACTATTTGAAGGGTGGCACCCGACGTAGTTGAAACAAATCCGTTCCACGTCAAACCGTGTTTCAGGGCGTGCAATTTGTGGTGGAGTATATTTGGTCTGGATCTTTTGCAAGGGTGGCCCCTCGTCTGAATAAGTCGAAAACGTCGATGCTGATCTCCCATTCACCGGCTCGAAGAAATGATACCGTCACCAAATTACTGGTGCCACCCTTTATCGCGTTTTCTCGCGCGTTCGACATTGACGACTTTTTTTTTTTTTTCAAAAACCTCGGTACATCGCTGGCTCAACAAAAATTTGGCTGAAAAAAAAATCAGCTGAGGGGTTACGTGTATGGGTAGCATGTGAGGTATGTGCAGGGGGGTACAAGTGATGAACCCCTTCACAGAGGGTCACGTGCACGTGCCCAACTGAGAATTGAGGGCTGATGGAATATACGTGGTTAACTTTCTCCATCGATACCGGCCAGGGTCAACACCCTAGCTGTCTTCCGAGTCGGGCACCAATCCAAACACTCTATGGTTCATCGGCAACTTTGTCTGCGGGGCTACAACGAAAGTCCAACGGAAAAACGCTTTTTCGGCGCAGAACAGTTCGGGGATGTCAGAGTCGGGATACTTGGCGGGCAAGCTGGTGTAAAAGCACTGACGAGATGAGGTATTCGCAGAAGGCTACAGGGCTTGGGCTCTTACCTCACTGTCCTCGGTGCTCCCGGCGTCTTCGGTGCTCTCGGCGTCCTCCCTGCTCTCATTTCCCCCTTCTCATCTCTGCCACCTCCCTCATTGACTCCAGCGCGATAAGATGCCACCCCCCCGGTGCGCTGATTGAAACGATCGTGTTGACCTAGCGCCAGGCGACCTTGCGTACACGAAGGTCAGGAAAAAAATGTGCGAATCGGGAGTGTATCTAGGTTCGGGTTTGACGCTTGAGTCTACGAATAAAAGCACAACCTGAAACGACTTTGCCGCCCACTTCACCTACGTTCGTACATGATGTTGGCGACCACTCCAACACCCAAAGCCCAAAATGGACGACACATTTCGTCCTTCTTGGGTGCGTGCCCTGAAACCATTCCCGGATTGGGTCATATTCGGCCCAGAACCGCTGACTCCTACAACGGGTTCGACCTTTTTTTCGTCTTCCGAGTGGGACTATTTTGTTTCCAAGACAGTGACCTCGCTGTTGACTCCTACTACGGGTTCGACCACTTTTTCTCTTCCGGGAGGGACTACTTTTCCCCGACCCAGTGACCTCGCTGTTGGCTCCTACCACGGGTTCGGCCATTTTTTCCAAGACAGTGACCTCGCCGTTGACTCCTACCACGGGTTCGGTCTTTTATTCCCCGATCCAGTGACCTCGCAGTTGACTTCTACCACGGGTTCGACTAATTATTTTTCTTCCGGGTGGGACCATTTGTTCCCCGATCCAGTGACCTCGCTGATCCAGTGACCTCGCTGTTGACTCCTACCACGGGTTCAGCCATTTTTTTTTCCAAGACAGGGACCTCGCTGTTGACTCCTACCGCGACTTCGACCACTTTTCTTTCTTCCGGGGGGGACCATTTCTTTTCCAAGAGAGTGACCTCGCTGTTGACTCCTGCCACAGGTTTGACTAATTTATTCTCTTCCGGTTGGGACCATTTGTTCCCCGATCCAGTGACCTCGCTGTTGACTCCTACCACGAGTTCGGCCATCTTTTTTCCAAGACGGTGACCTCGCTGTTGACTCCTTTCACGGGTTCGACCATTGTTTATCTTCCGGGTGGGACCATTTGTTTCCCGATCCAGTGACCTCGCTGTTGACTCCAACCACGAGTTACCCCTTCGTCACATTTCCGACAACTCCACCACCCAACGCCTAACATGGACGGCGCATTTCGTCCTCTTCTGGGATGGGCCAAACTTTTAGGCCAGCCGAAAGCATTTACTGCTTTCACAAAAAAAAGTTTTCGATTTGGGTCGATGCTCGAGCGCGCGCGGAGCCTCAAGTCGAGACTTTTGTGCTCAAAAAAGGGCGACAACCAGATGACTTTCACCTAGTGAATGCGCTCGGGGTACAATGCACCAAAAAAAGTCTCGACTTGATCAAGTCAAGACTTTTTGTATTGCCCATCTCGGATGCGCGTGAATCCCGGTCGTTCTTCGGGGCAAAACCGTCAAAATTTCAAAGCTTTTGGGATGTGTTTTTTTACGTTTATCGGTCAAGTCGAGACTCTTGAGATAGAGACCATGGATACACGTGAGCAAGGACTACTTTTCCGGGCATACACGCGTCCGATGTAAGGAGTGTACTTTTGAAATGCCTTTTGTTTCAACTCGACACGTCATCACCATGTGCCAGCCAACACTTCAACCAAGAAGTCCCGGCATTTTTTTATGGTTATGAAAATGGCTCTGAAAATCCAAGCCTGGGAGGTGCATGTGACACCTTTACCGTGTTCAATCATTTTCGGCCGAGAACAGTAGACTCCTACCCCGACTCCGCCTCCGGGTTCAATCATTTTCGGCCGAGAATAGTGACTCCTACCTTGACTCCGACCCGAGGTTGCGTCATTTCGGTAGCATTCCCCCAGCCCTCTCCATCTCTCCCCTCCCTTGAAGCCGCCTGCCCCGCCCTTCCTCCGGTGGTCTGGTAGAGCGCGTTTGTACGGCGTGTAAAGGCAGCAAGGGCGCGAAGCAAGATGAACGAGGGGGTCGTGGGAAAACAAAGGTCACGGGCAAGGCTAAGATAACCACCACTGAAAAGAAACACCTTTGTATAATGCCTACGGCAAGATAGCCCAGAGAGATCTGTGGCATGGAACAACACCAGGGTGGCGTTTCAGAGGGCAAAAGGCGAGAGAAATCAAGGAAAGCACCCACGCCGTCTAAAGCAACGCAACCCCGCGAAGGCACCCGACCAATGCACCTGGAAACCGGGCTTGATGGTGGTCAGTAACGTGGCTGTGTGCCGAGCTGGACCGGTTTATCCACGTACATGAATTTTTATCGGCGTGGACACAACAAGCAGAGATGGTTTGCTCACACCTAGCTATGGTCTATTCCAATTTGCGGCCCTCGCTGATGCACACAACCGCGCGTGGGCTGGTAACCGTGCTCGAAAGTACGGGTGATTGAGGGGGGTGTTATCTTTCGTGATTCCTACAGGGTTTGGATCAATCCACGTTCATGTACAGATCTTGGCGTGAAAGTAACATGTAGCAACGGCGACCTAGGTATGGCCTAGACCTTTAATTCACGGCCCCCGCCAAAGCAAACAACCAAGCGTAGACTAGTGGTCGGCACGCGAGTGGAGGGTACTTCAGGGGTGGGGTCCCCACGGTAAAGTTGGCGGTGTTTTGCTGCAACACACATGCATGTAGACAAGTTGGCGTGGATGTAACGCACAGGAATTTTTTTTTGCACAACGCTTGATACAGTCTACACCTTTTATTCGCGGGTCCTGCCAATGCAAACAACCAACCGTGGGCTCCTAGCCGTGCACGTGACTACGGGCTACTTCTGGGTTGAGAAGCACCCCTCGGAAAAGGGTATTCTCGGGGGTCAAAAAAGTGAAGTGGAGCTCCGATATGTCGGGAACGCGGAGGATTATACGTTATTCCGATGCATCTGACTTTGGTATAGGTGTCCTGAGCAATTTCATGAAAAAAAATGAGATAAAACGTTCATCGACACCGTTCGGGAGGCCAAAATACGTCGTGAGCTCGGTATGGCGCGCCAATGCTGCAGGCCAGCTCCCCGATGACATATTTTTCGTTTTTGAAGCCACCTCTTTGGATTTTGTCACGAAACCGAGGGAGAACACTCGTATACTACCCTAAAACATCACTGTAACAAAATTAGCTGTGCTTCACACCTCATTTGCCTAATTCCCTGGCCCCCATGCAGATACAATCACAAGGCAAGGGGTGTTATTCAACGAATAATTTATGGTGAGCTTAAACCACAAGGCGAGCTTTGAGAGTTTGGCAAAGGCACATGATACGGAAGCACAGGAAGCGGAGGGTAGACAAAAACCATGTACACATAAGTCGTGGTGCCTCGTTTAAGCTGTATGCTGGTGTCATCGCACGATATCAAAGGTAACTCGGGCGTGAATGCATCAAAGAGCGGCGGGATTAACGAACGCAGAGCAATCGAACATACACACACACCTTTGATCATTCCGCCGGAAGCCGTGCTCGCTCACCGAAGTTCCACAGGTCCACTCTCACAGACGTCTACCGTCGAAACCTCCTTCCTCTCTTCTTGCCTTTCCCGTGCGAACGCTCTGCTCCAAGTTAGGGCGTCAGGGCGTTTGGGCCGAAAACGTGCACATGCCCGTGGAGTGTATGGGGGTATGTTTCCATCCAAAAGAATGTACGGGGCCACCGGCCCACCCACTGACCCACCCACCCACCCACCATCTTTGCCACAGTTGGCTCACAACGCAGGCAATCAACACGAGTAAGTCAGTGTGCGCTTCGTGCTCAAGGCCGACGGGTCCCAGCGCCACCGCGCATCTATCGGTCGTGTACCTGCGTATCGAGCGTCCTATCAGTTGAGGGAGTGCGGACAGATTCTCCCATCAAAATAATTTCTTTTTTCCCAGACGGTCCTTTCCAGAAGCCTGTGTCCGGGTCGCGCATTGTCGTGTGCACACGGCGCGCAAGCGGGTAAGTTCGCGAGATGGGCATGCCTCCTCCCCAGAGATGTTTTGCGCGTGGCCTGGCAAGCTGGTTCGGATGCCTTCCCACCTTTTTCTTTATTTTCCACTGACGCTGTTCCATGTAGACGAGCCTTTTCTTTTTTCCCACCGATTTGGTTGCGGTCTGCCTCCGTGTTTTACAATGCGGTGTCAATTGTAGCAGTTGTCTTTTGTTTCCCAGACCTGCTGCTTGCGGACCACCGCGTTCACGCCGCCGAAAACCTTGTATGTTCTACCGGTTGTCTTGTGCCGTAGATGGACGTCGACATCGAGAAGCTTCTCCATGAGGAAAACGAGCTGAAGAGCCAACGTGAAAATGCATCGTATTCGGTTGGTCTAGACGCCAAGGTGAATATGCTAAAGTATCTTCAAGTCCAGACAGTACTTCAATACGAAGCAGCGTACGACGCACTGTACTACGAGCTCAACAAGGAAGGAGGCCTTGAGTGTCTTCGCAACATCGCCCCGGTAGACACGGGCGACCCTCTCCAGCCCAAGGTCTTGAACCTGCAAGACTACAGTAATGCGGACGATCGACTTGCAAAACAGCTTAGGTTCTATCTTGCTGACGCTGAGCTTGCAAAGAAGCGTTTGGACGAGCTTGTGACGAATGCGGCGGAAGGCTTGGAAACGTGCAATGTCCACTGCGTGGTTGTCAAGTCTCTGGAAAGCACGCGACGGAAGGCCAGCCAGTTCTGTGGTGGTGACGTCCGAAAGGTTGCTGACATGGCTAGGGTTACTGTGATCTGTGACACACCGGAGGCCTTGAAGCAGGTGTTCTCCAAAATCATGGGATTGCTCCAGGTGAGCAGAATTTGCAGGATACACGATCTCAAATCCGCTGGGTGATAGAAATTCGCCCTTCATGCGTGAAGTCTTGAAGTGTTGGTGCTTGAGGCAATTTCGGAAAAGCGAAGGGGCCCATCAGGTTATATGGTGTCCAATGCTGGTGGTCGTGGAAAACGACCGCAATGCTTAGGGTAGCCGGATGTCGATCGTTGCCTGTTGCGGAATTGTGAAACCTGCCACATCATCACTTTCCCCATTACCGTTAACCGTCCGGTACATGTCGTGATACGCAATGTGTGGGTACTGGAACCGTTTTCATAGGTCGTTTTCCCACGGTGCCCACCGTCTTCCGTTGCTTTTCAAATTTGTTTGCTCACCGTGCATATCGCTGCATGCTTCGCCGAGCTACTTCTCCTGTCCTTCGCTACCATCTTGTGCACAGAGGCAGGGAGTGCGGTCTGAAATTTCCATGTTTTGAGGCCTCAATCAAACCTGTTTTTGCTGCTCTTGTGGAACGTGCTCTGTAGCCGCAAGATGTTCTGCGGGTCAAAAACGGCTTCGACTCCGACTGGACGCCTGGCGGTTATCGGGACGTGAAAGTGAACCCCGTCGTGAACGAGCACCTTTGTGAGATTCAGCTGCAGCTCCGCAACTTCTTTACATTGAAAAGCGGCCAACACGCCGTATACACGTGGGCGCGGGACCTCAACGTCGTCACGAAGATGCAAGCTACAGATCTGTTCAAGAATGTATCTCGCCTGGTTATGGAGGAGATGATCCACCTGGCTCGGCAGAACTGGTGTGGAACTTGGCACTGGCTTCCGGAGATACAGCTCGCTGCTGGACAGTACGAAGAGGCCGAGAAGGGCCTCAGACAGGTAGTGCGCTTTGGAATATACAATGGTTGGTGCCGTGTCTTGTGGGTGCCCGTATTGTGGTTGTTGGGGCACCGCTTCAGTAGACCCATTTGCGTCAGACATCTGCCTTGTTCATGTATCATATAACGTGCGTATGCTGACATGTAGTAGCCACCCGTGCGTACGATTTCTTACAAGCTACTCTTGGAGGCCGAAGAAGCATTGTCGCGTTTTGAGGACAGCAGTGACACGAAGGAATCGAGACAGGCATTGCTCACCTTACAAACAGCCAAGGGAACTCTCGGCTTTGTTCTACAGCAACAGGTGGGGCGCACGCAGCTGGACCACTAGACATTTCGAGGATTCGCCGATAATTGTCGCTGGACTGCGTAAAAGCCTGGGTTCGTCTTGGCCTGGATGCCGCGACATTCATGTCTTGGATACTGGGTTTCAAGAATAGAGAACAGGGTTGTAAACATTTATTTGTTGTTTACGAGGGGTGTACTGCTATCGCTGGTCCTAGCGTACGCCAACCCACTGTTCGCGTAGGACGATCAGGTGTGGGAGTTGGGGGCCAAGGTGAACCCATTTCGTCAGTAATCAGGCCCGAGGTCCTTGGAGAGCCAGATAATAGATTCAAGGCATGACGTGCGGTCGAGCTTCGCTCTCAGCTCGTGTCAACTCGCTTAGTCGTAGGAGTTCTCACAAGCACGTCGTCTCCGCAGTAGGCTCTACTGGCCTTGCGCACACCCCTATCGCGTTTACCCCTCATTCCAAGGCAGTTTGAAGAAACAGACACCCTATACGCTTGGGGCCTGTATAATGCTTGGTGCAACCGTCGGCGATGACCATTCCAACTATTTGTAATATACCTCCACGCGTTAGCCGCGTGTGGTTGTAGAGCTTGTGTTCATCCGCAACAAGCTTGACAAGCCTTCCGCCCCACTTCCTACTGCGTTTCCCATCTGTCTCTGAAATATATAATGTTGCGGAGAAGACGCTGGCCCCTGACCACCCAGGTTCCTCCACAGTTCGAGATCCGACTTTGTTGAAATACGACTACACTGCCTTGTTCTTCGCATTCCAGGGCAAATTTGCAGAGGCCGAGTCACTCTATAAAAACTCCCTTGCCATCCTCGAGGAGGTTCTAGGTGCTGAGCACCCCGATGTGGCCACCACGCTCAGCTATCGAGGGCTGTTGTTGAACCGCCAGGTGAGAGCCGTCAGAGTTTCTATGAAATTTCTCGTGGTGCCGTGTGGATGTTGCTGTTGTTGAAGCAGAAGGTGAGAGCCACAGCCTTTGCTTCTCCGTAGTTCAGATTTGACTTTCACTGAAACACGACTACGCTGCCCTGTTCACTATGTTCCAGGGCAAGCTCGCAGAGGCCGAGCCCCTATATGATCGGTCACTGGCCATACGAGAGAAGGTGCTGGGTCCGGAGCACCTCCATGTGGGCGAGTCGCTCAACAATCTGGCGGGGTTGTCAAAGCAGCAGGTGACAGCCACCAGATTTTTCCTAAATCGTTCTCGTGATGCCCTGTGGGTGTTGATGTTGTTGAAGCAGCATGTGAGAGCCGCAAGAATATCCTAGGGATTTCTGTGCCGAAGGTTGGCGAATTCGTAGAAATTTCTTGTGGTGTGAATGCCATGGCTCAACGACCAGCAAGGAGCTTCGGGAAACGTTTCGTTGGCAACTGTTCGTTCTTTTTGCCACTTGCTTACACCGATCCACTACTTGTTTCACAGGGTAAGTACGCTGTGGCCGAGCCGCGCTTTGAGCGATGCCAGGGGATATTCGAGAAGTCTTTAGGTTCGGTGCACCCACATGTGGGAACAGTCCTCAGCAACAGAGCTGAGCTGTTGCAGAAGAAGGTGAGAGCCGTCATAAGTTTTTGGAAATTTCCAAGAAGAATCGAACGTTGTTGAAGCAGCAGTTCTAAATAGTGGTGCTCTGTGAGTGTTGGCGTTGTAAGTAGCACGGGAGAGCCACAAAAATGTTCTACTGTAGATATTCTCTATTGTGGAGTGTTGTACCAGTAACATTCGTAGAAATTTTTCGTGGTGTGAATGTCATTGCTCTACAACCGAGCGCTGTTGTTGAGCATTTGTTCCTCCGCAGCATATGTACTCAACTAAAAAGTCTTCCACCACACTCCCATCGCGTCTCCTCCTCAAATTTCAGGGTAAGTACGAAATCGCAGATCCCCTCTACGTGCGAGCCCTGGAAATTCTGGGTGCAACCGTGGGCGAAGAACACCCCGACTACGCTTCAGCGCTCAGCAACCGAGCGGGGTTGTTGTCCGAGCAGGTGAGGGCCGTCGGAAAATTCCTATTTCATTTTTCGTGGTGCCGTGTGGGTATTGGTGTTGCTGAACATCAGGTGAGAGCCACAATATTTTTCCTGGAATGTTCTGTACGGAAGGTTGTCACATCGTTGAAGTTTATGGTGGTGTACAATCCTTGGGGCAGGATCATCCCAACGTTGCCGCGATTCTCAACAACCGCGCGAGGTTGTTGGAGGCACCGGTGAGAGCTCATGAAACGTTCCAGGAACTTTCGTAGAAGGATGCACTTGTTGTCAAGCAGGTTTTCGTCTTTTGGCCACTCGCTTATACCAACCCACCTCTTTTTGCACAAGGCAAATACGCGGAGGCCGAGCCACTACATGAGCGGTCACAGGCTACAGTATTCGCGAAGAGGCGCTGGATCCGAAGCACCCCGATGTGGCCCAGTCGCTCAAGTTGTAAAGCATTTGTTCCTCCGCAGTAATACGTTTGTCTTCAGTACCCCCGTTTCGTGCGCTCCCTCCCTTTCCAGGGCAAGTACGAGGAAGCTGAGCCACTCTATGAGCGATGCCAGGCGATAGACGAGAAAGTTCTTGGCCCTGAACACCCGGATTTGGCCACAACGCTCTGCAACCGAGCGCTCTGTTTGAAGGCGCAGGTGACAGTCGTCAATAAAACTTGGTAGGGTCTATACTTAATGGTGTTTTTTTTTCGTTCTTGTGAAGGCTCGCTTCCACCAACCCACCCCTTGTTTCGCAGGGCAAGTATGCTGAGGCCGCGCTACTTTATGAGCGGTCACACTGGCTATGCGAAAGAAGGCGCTGGGTCCGGAGCACTCCGATGTGCCCTATTAGCTTAACAACCTAGCGTGGTTGTCGAGCGTTTGTTCCTCCGCATTCAACTTGAACAGCTTTGAACATCTGTCGTGTTTTCCACTCATGTTTCAGGGGAAATATGCCGAGGCAGAGGCACTGTACAAGAGGTGTCAGGCGATAGACGAGAAGGTTCGAGGTCCTAACCACCCGGATGTGGCCACAACGCTCAACAATCGGGTGGGGTTGTTGAGAACATTCTCTTACATTTTTCTCTTATCGACGTCACTGAGATAAACGCCTACTTACCACTACTTACGTGTGCTCCCGTGCACGCAGGGCAAATACGCGGAAGCTGAGTCGCTCTATGAGCGGTCGCAGGTCATTCAAGAGAAGGTGCTGGGTCCAGAGCATCCTGAGTTGGCCCAGTCGCTCAACAACCGGGCGGCGTTGTGGCACAAGCAGGTGAGAGCCAGAATTCCAATTTTGAATCATACTTGGTTGGTGTCTCGCGCAATCCCCGATTCCACTCAAGAAATCTGTTCCGGATATTTCGTTTCGGAGACTGTGCTGCGGAGACTTTGTTACGTAGACTTTGTGACAGAAACGCCCACATACTTGAATCCCTATCGTTTTCGTCATACTCTGTCCAGCAAGCACCGACGGCTCATCCCTCGCAGGAGATGCCTCAACACACACCAAACTTTGCTCCCTGCCAAGTCTCGTTCTCAACCTCCACGATTTTGGCCGTCCTGAGAAACGTGCTTTTAGAGCATCTGCTAGGGGATGGGGTGCTTTCTACCGTTCTTACGGCGAACACCACCAGTCCAGCACCTGTGGCGCAGCCCACACACCAGCGAGACCTGCAAAAAGCAGCCCCGCTCACAGCTACGTCACAGGAGGCTGGGCGCGTGCGGTTTTGCGACCTCGACAGGTCGTCTGGAAGCTGAAATCAATGTGCAAGAGGGGTTGTGTTTTGCTGCTAGGTGCAGGTTTCGTGCGGGCGTTTGTTGATTTGTTGTGGGGTGCCAACCGAGTATGATGTTTTGCCACCCGCGGCAAGAGGCGTAAAGGCGTCTACATCCTAACAGCTTGCGGGTACGCCTATCTACACCTCACAGAGGGTGTTCGGGTGAGGTTTTGGGGCCGCTAGCGCGCATGTTGGCGCAACGCTTTCGATCCTTGATAACTGCTGCGAGCGCACGCGCCTGCTGTTCTTGCTGGAAAAAAAAAATAATTCGCGGGGGGGGGGCTCGCAACTAGAACTAGTTATGAGGGGGAAAACTGGAAAGTTTTGTTTCGGGGGTTGGGGGGGGGTGTCAACGACCTGCTGCGGGACTGCCCGTGAGACATAGCGTGTTCGTGTCATTGCGTCACCAAACTTAGCTCCCTGCCAAGTCTGCTTATCAACCTTCACGATTTTCGTCTGCTTTCCAACCGCGGCAAGTCGACGCGTCCAGCTGCCTCATTTCGCCCCCTCTCGTCGGACAAAATCTTGAGTTCGTGTAGACAAACAATCTTGCATGCGGCGCCGAATGGATGGATGTTTTTTCTCTTGTTACTCGCATCGACCCATGCATGCATGCGTGCACTGGCACCGACGGCCATCCCTCGCAGGGGATACCTCAACACACACCAAACCTAGCCCCCTGCAAAGTCTCGTTCTCAACCTGCACGATTTTCGTCAGCTTTCCAACAGCGGCAAGGAAGCCCACTCGTCAACCTGCCTCACCTCGCGCCCTCTCGTCCGACAAAATCTTGAGTTCGTAATTTGTAAACAATCCTCCTGTGCCGTCGCGGGACGTTTTGTTGCTGCTCGGTCTCGTCTTGAGTTCGTTATTTACATAGTCTAGACAATTGTAATTGATTGATTGTTGACGTTTTTCGAACATGCATGCGGCGCCGGATGGATGTTGTTTGCTGTTGCATCATCAGACTAGTCAACGGTTATTTTCGGTTTCACCCTGGTGCATGCAGTGTTGTTTATTTTTTCGCGTTTACCGATCACCGATGGGACGATATCATTATCGTGAGCCTTCATCTTCAGAACGGCGATAGCTTTTGGTACACTCTACACATGGTACGTGGGACAAATCTGTGCACTTTCTCTGGGCGGTCGGTCTGCTATTCTGTCCCTCGGCCTCTTTTGTTTCCGGCGCGCACGACGTAATTTCGTTTCGTTATTTGGAGAGTGGAAATGCTGCCGGGGCAAGTAATTGTTTCTCATCACACACACGTCGCTGTGTGGTTTTCGCCCATATCTCAACTATTATAGACACGAATTGATTCGGCGCCGCGCCAGGCGCGTCAGGTGCCTGGTCTTTTTTTGTTTCTCGCACCGACCCATCCATGCATGCGATGCCAGTTGTTACCCTGTTGTCACCCGGGCCCGCGTGGGCAAATGGCTGCGCTGTAGTCAACAACCTCACCAGATCACTTGCTGTTGTATGTGGTTCTATCCCGCATCTCACTCATTGATTGCTCGCGGAGTATCTCAGGGCTGCTGCGCCCCTTTTCCAATCCACGAAAAATGAACGCAGCAAAAAATTAATTAAAATTGGAAGCGTGATGCAACGCAGCACAATCTATTTTGCAATTTTTTCTTGCGATTTTTCTTGCGATCTTCGGATGTTGTAATGTTCAACAACAGGGTGTGGTTGTTTAGCGTTTTTTCCTCCGTACTAATAGCGTTTTCTAGCCTTGATCAAACCCCTGTCGAACTGTTCCCTCACATTCCAGGGGAAGTACGAGCAAGCCGACCTACTCTATGTTCGAGCTATTAACATCTGGGAGACGGCATTGGGCCCTGATCACCGTCGAGTGGCTACTGGACTCAACAATCGGGCGGGGTTGTTGCAGGAGCAGGTTAGAGCTGTCAGAGACCCCCAGGAAAGTTATTGTGGTGCCCAATTAATGATACAGATGCTTAACAACCGGGCGGGGTTGTTGAGCATGTGTTCCTCCGCTTTTCTTGTCCAACTTGACATTGAAAGACGACTTTATGACGCGGCCCACCTACATCCAGGGCAAGTACACGGAAGCTGGGCTTCTATTTGCGCGGGCCACTGAGATTTTCGAAAGGGCTTTAGGTCCTGAGCACCCATTGGTGGCAACAGCGCTCAACAACCGGGCGGCGTTGTTGCACAAGCAGGTGAGAGCCATAGGATCACTGCAGGAAGCTTCTCATGGTGCTCAATGCACGCTGTAGTGCTCAACAACCGGGCAGGGTTGTAGAGCATTTGTTCCTCCGTAGTATACGCCACTAGCAATCACCACACCTCCCATCCCGCTCGTCCCTCCTGTTTTAGGGCAAGTACGACGAAGCTGATCCGTTGTACCGGCGGGCCCTTGCGATAGACGAGAAGGTGCTGGGTCCGGATCACCCCGACGTGGCTATAGGTCTCAACAATCGGGCAGTGTTGTTGGAGAAGCAGGTGACAGCCGTCAGAAATTCCTGGGAATTTTCTTGTGGTGGGAGGACCTGTTATAGTTTCTCAACAGTAGGGGGGTTGTAGTTGACGGAGCAGGTGAGAGCCATAAATAACTCCAGGAAAATTCTTGTGGTGTCTGATAGACTTCGGGAGTTCTCAACAACTGGGCGGGGTTGTTGAGCAATCCCTTCGCATTGTAATTCTCAAACCATGCCTCATCTTGCTGTACCCTCGCGTTGTAGGGCATGTACAGCGAGGCGGAAGCGTTGTGTTCGAGGGCTATCGCTATCGGAGAGAAAGCCCTGGGTCCGAAACATCCAGACCTTGCCGTGTGGCGCAACCACCTTGTGTTCTTGAAGAGTCAGGTGAGAGCCATCAGATTTTCCCCGCAAATTTCGTTAGGCTGTAACCTCTAAATTTGATTTTGTTTCCGAAGGAAGCAGCACACCGGAGGACACCGTACGTACACCTTGTTCATGACCGGGTAGACTGCAAACAAACACGCGAGTCATTGATTGCTCACGCGCTTGGGAATAAGCTTGTTAGTCGCAGCAATAACATTGCCATATTAAGAGTATGCTCAAGAAGGGTTGCTGCCAATTTTATATAGTTGTATGTGGACCGCCCGCCATGTTGACCTTTCAATTTGTTCAGAACTTGTTTGCGAAGCAGAAACAGCGCAGGTATGCCACGAAATTTCCTCCAGCGGGCTCATCTCCGCAGTCTTTGTGCCCCAACCATCGTATTTGTCACACTCCGCCCCATAGGCCAAACGAATTAGTTGGCCGATTTTTCGGAAGCACTCTTTCAACTGCAACCACGGTGCTTCATCATCGCCCCCGCACGCACGCGCGCACGCACAGGTCAACTCCAAAGATCTATCAGTGTGCGATCAGAGCAGAATACTGGTGGACCAATTCGATTGGACCACTGACGAAACGTACTTCGACGCAGATGCCGGCGTTCGACTTGTCGTGCGTCCAGACTGTCTCAAAGAGGGGGAGGTGGCGGGACCCATTTCTGTTGTCACGGACAAGAGGCACATCGTGGAGAGGGGAGATGGCTTGTTCCTATTGTCAACTATGATCGATTGCCAGCCCTCGGGCACAATCTTTCAGGACCCTCAAAACCCGTTGGTTCTGGATTTTGTATTTGGAGAGGAAGATGAAGACTCGCAAGGAACCGATGACACCGACGAAGACACCGAAGATGGGAAAGAAGACCTGGCCATTCTTAGGGCTACATATAAGGCGAGGGTGGCAACCTGGTGGAATATTCGAAATCCTGTAGTTTTGATCCGTATCTTGTGCCCAATCTTGCTCTGAGAGCTTTCGATTAGGGCCGGTTGAAATGGGTACCTGTGGTTCTGCAACTCACGTTTTTACTCCGAAAGACCGTCATGTGTCGCTCACGCGTAGGTGTTCTGGCGCATGGAAGAAGGCCAGCCTTGGGAGCTTCATGAGGACGGCGCTTGGGATTTCGACGATCAGCTCAAGAAGTACTTCCTCCGGGTAAAAATTCGACACTTCAGTGACGTCTGCCTCGGAACGGAACTCAGCCTTCACTCCAGTTGTGACAGCTGTGTAGTGTCACGCGGCCGCACGAAGAAGAGGCAGCTTGAGTTCGTGAATGCCACAGATAAAAAAATTGTTTTTAAGGTGCTTCCGACGGGGTACTCAACGAGCGCGACCAAATCGATCAATGCGGGTGTAGAGGTCCCGGGAATAGTGGGAGTCACCGTAGGTTTAGACCGAGAGTCGGAAACTGTCATCATGTCGGCGGCGACGGCCCCCTCCACCTTTTCAGTCCCTTTTAAGAAGAAAGCTGGAACACCGAAAGCTGGAGATGTGTGCCCCGCCCACACATACAACATCCCAAAAAAAATGAGGGGCGAGGCAAGGGTGTACATGTACACTTCCGACCGCCAGGAACCATGGTTAAACGAAGTGCACCCAGAAAGGACACAATTGGTCGTTCTTCCACCCATGTTTTCTGGCGGGCCCACTCCAAGCGCCATAGACGTCGTGGATGCTCAAGCCCCGGCATCTACCGAACCGTCGGAAGATGGCGCAGATGGTGCCAGTGTAGCTCAACCCACTCCAGAGATAAAGGGGCGTATCCTCGGGAGGTGAGGAAGGTGGCCGAAGTGCAGCCCAGCCTGCTCCAGATAGAGAGAAAACGGGTTGGGGGTCCACGTATGTGGTCACGTAAACATTCTTGTCGATCTTGTTGCGTAACTACTGAAGTGGCTGGTGCGAGTGGGGATTCTTGGATGCCGGCGGCTAGCCATCGGTGTGATATAATAGGCAAGCCGAGGAACGGGCTGTGATAGCTAGGGGAGTGGGGACGCCGTAGCCAATGCATATTGGGTCAAGAAATTGATGTCATTGGCGTGAACGTGTAGATACGTGGCCAACCTTTTGGGTTAAGAATGAGGTTGTGTCCGCGGCCATAGGTAAGCATTTGAGCTTCATGGTGCGTTCCACTCAAGTGGCCCCGCTGGATGAATCTACTGCGGGTGGTCCCTACGGGTTGTCCTGGTTCAGACGCTGTTTATAGGGAGCGAACGGCAAGTAGCGGAAGCGGTTGTTGACCTAGCGCCAGGCGACCTTGCGTTCACGAACGTCAGCGAACAATGGGGTGGATCGGGGTTGTATCTTGTTCGGTTTGTAGCTAGAGGCTACCAACAAAGAGCACAACCTGAACCGACTGCCGACCACTTCACCTGCATTAGTACATGACTTCGGCGCCCACTCCAACACCCAACGCCCAAAATAAAGCATATTCGCACTTGCTGGGATGGGCCAAACTTTTAGCCCAGCCGAAAGCACTTCTGTTTTCAAAAAAAAAGAAAGCTTTCCATTTGGGTCGATGCTCGAGCGCGCGCGGAGCCTCAAGTCGATACGTTTGTCCTCGAAAAAGGGTGACAAATCTGATGACTTTCCCCTGGTAAATGCGCTCGGGATAGAACGCACACGAAAAAGTATCGACTTGACCAAGTCGATAATTTTGAACTACCTGGCTCACATGCACGTGTATTCCCGGTCACTGTTCGGGGGAAAACAGTCGAACTTACCATGCTTTTGGGATGTGTTTTTTTGCATCTGCCGCGTCGAGATAAGAGACCATGGATACACGAAAGCAGGGACTACTTTTCGGGTCACATACGCTTCCGATGTGTGGAAATGGTTTTGAAAAGTCCAAGTGTGGGAGGTGCGTGCCAGCCAACACTTCAACCACGAAGTCCCGGCAAATATTTATGGTTGCGAAAATGCATTTAAAATGTCTAAGTCTGGGAAGTGCGTGGCATTCAACCACGAAGTCCCGGCAAATATATTATGATTGCGAAAATTGGTTTAAAATATCCAAGTCTGGAAGGTGCGTGCCAGCCTACATTTCAACTAAGAAATCCCGGCCAATATTTATGGTTACAAAAATGGTTTTAAATATCCAAGTCTGGAAGGTGCGTGCCAGCCAAGCTTTCAAGCAAGAATAAATATGGAAGGTTGCGAAAATCGTGTGGAAAAATCCAAGTCTGGGAAGTGCGTGCCCTGACACCATTCCCGGGTTCAGTCATTTTCGCGCGGACCAGTTGATTCCTACCATGACTCCGACCCCGTCACGTCTACTCTCCTTCGTCGATCACGCACGCGGTACCCCTGACCCCAGGGACCGGACACACGAAGCCAATGACAACAAAAAGTAGCTACCATCCTCCCTGCTTGCTGCTCTGCCGTTTACTTTCTGGATGCAAGAAACAATGGTGAGGTCGTGCCGAAGAACCAAATCGTGGAATTCGTGGTTGGGGTCACCAGCGGGGTCAACTGTCTTGGATAAAAAATGGCGAAGTCACTGTCTCGGGAAGATATGGTCCGACCAAGAAGAAAGAAGATAGTCGAACCGCGGGAAAATGGTCGCACCCGGATGTCAAAAAAATGGTCAACCCGTGGTGGGAGTCACCAGCGAAGTCACTGTCTTGGAAAAATGGTCCAACCCGTGGTGGGAGTCACCAGCGAAGTCACTTGTCTTGAAAAAAAAAAGGCCCAACCCGTGGTGGGAGTCACCGGCGAAGTCACTGTCTTGGAAAAAAATGGTTCAACCCGTCCCACGAGTCACCATCACCCGTAGCCATTTGCCTCACCCTGTGCGGACCTTGCGGGCAATTAGACCCTGTACGGACGCTGTGACACCCTGCCAAGGTATTCGGTCCCCAGAAGGTCCACGGGCAGGAACCCTGCCAGGGTGTCAACGCTGCCTGGGTTGTAACGCAGGTCTGTGGGCCGTGAAAGGCAACAAATTGCGTTGCCATCGCTTAGAAGGGAAGATCCTTCGGTAGTAGTCTACTACTTACACAGCTAGCCGTGATAGCAGCTGTGGGGCATACATGGACACCGCTGTCGACAGACTACACCCCATGAACGAACATTCTGACAACTGTAAGTGATATGTTAGCCTTGGTGACGCCCTTCTCCCCCTCTCTTTCGCAATATTCATCATAGTACGGACAGTTCCATCCACTGGCTTGCTGGGAGCATTCTTCATGTGGGCAGCTCCCTTGCATGTAAATGATGGTGAAGCAAATTTGAATCTTCATGGGCGGCAGCGGCGGGACTGTATTCCGTGCTCACGAAGCCCTACCCTTCAAAAACTAGCCGTCGCGCCCCTGGCGCTGATGGTGCGTGGGTCCGTGCTTGGCGGACGCGACAGCGCAGCACACAGCACGCACCGCCAGTGCCGTGTTATATCCACACAT
>CACKRE030000492.1:2696-17845 GCA_902602495.3 Ectocarpus sp. CCAP 1310/34 | reverse complement strand
GATGGTCGTGGATGCGTGAAACTTTAATTTACGTTGGCTCGCGCGCGCACGCTTGTTTGGGACCGTGCAGGACGGATCGATCGACAACACCACCTACCCGGAGATCGCGGCAGGCATCATCGCGGCGAAGACAGCGAAGCGCGAGGGTCCTGGTTTCCAACTGGAGGGCGGCAAGGTCGTGGCGACTCTCGTGAATGTAAGTGTTTATCCGCTGGTGTGCAGTGCTACTTTATGATACGCCACCCCCAACCGGATATTCAGACAGGAATCTCCCCGGTGCAATTGGGGTTAGGATAATTGGGCATTTTTGCCCCCCACGCACACACAACGAAGCATCGCTGTCGCCTTCGTCATTTTTTGCATTTATTCACCGTGTTGCACCGCTACGCGCGCACGACTACCACCCGGCAGATTTCCTTCGACGGATCGTATCGCAACCGAAACCACACCTCACACGGCGTCAACGTCGTCGCGTCTGTGAAGCGCATGAAGCCGGACCATCGGGGTCTCATGGATTCGGTGTTGGATCAAGTAACCTTCGGCCGCCATATCGGCAAGGATGCCCCGCTTCAGCCCGTTTGCGCTCTCAGCCGAAACAAGGGATTTTGCCGTGTTCACGGAAAGGCAGAAGATTGGGACAGCCGCAGGCGCCCTGCAAAGGGGTCGTCGCCCGAGGANCGAAACAAGGGATTTTGCCGTGTTCACGGAAAGGCAGAAGATTGGGACAGGCGCAGGCGCCCTGCAAAGGGGTCGTCGCCCGAGGAGGAGGACGCCGCAAAAAGACTTCGTCATGGCAATTGCTACTCGTCCACATGCCTGCGCAGTCCTCTCAGCGCCCCGGCCACCGAGCCGTTGGGCATCATGATCTTGTGCCTGCGGCTGATGTACGAAGGGTTCTGGGTGAACGCGTTTGCGCATGACCAGGATGCGGGCATCGGACACATAGTGCGCGGGCTGTTCGACGACGCCCTCGAGTGCCTGGACAGGGCTCATATTCAGGTCCGCATCTATTTAGCGTGCATTGCGAAATTATGCAAAACCTAGTTCTTGCATCCGTTAACTTTGTTGAAGGGTTTTTCGTTCTTGCATCCGTTAACTTTGTTCAAGGGTTTTTCGTTCGGCCCCCTGCTACTAATCGTTCGTAGGTTCGTAGGCGAATATCGGGTACCCCGCGTGGTGTAGTGAATCACATCCTTGCGCGGTTTTCTCTCCGATATCGCGCAGAAGAATATGAAGAAGGCCATCGTCAAGTTCGCTTCGGGCTATGCTAGCAGGGCTTGTCGGTACTTTGCGTGGGTCGTACGGGAAGCCAGGGAGGTGGTGGAGCGATGCGTGGACGACAGCATCACCCTCGCAGAGGCTTTTACAGAGGGCTTTGCGCACCTCGTGTTCCACCTACAAGGTGCGGAAGTAAGATTTTTGGTTTTTCCGATACATATGTCTGCAGCGAACCCAGCAAGTGTGCCGATCAATGAAAGTTTTTCTAGTTTTTTAGGCTGAACCTCTCTCGACCGCATTATTGCCTATTTTCCCTCCAACCTTCAGGCGTTCACAAGTACTGTTCCTCGGGGTGCGCCGGGGCCGAGGAACATGTTGCGGAAGGAGAGGAGCCTCGGGCTGGGAACGTGGAACAACCTGACATATTCGACATAGAAGAACTCCGGGTGGACTCCGAGCCTGACTTGGGTGCAACTGCGATGCCGCAAAACCCCGTCACGAGGGCGACGCCGGGTGCCGGTGACGCCGAGGCCTCATCGGCGGCAGGTGTCGGCGAAGATGTCGCCAAGAAGGGCGGAAAGAAAAGTCTGCGACCGTGTAGGGGGTCGCAATTCACGGCCGCCAGCCTCAGACAGACGTTGGACGACACGGTCAGCCTGTCCAAGGTCAAGGAGCAGCTGTGGGTCAGAGTCTCGTTGACGATACTCTTCTTCAGGGCGGCAGGGGGGGCGGAGTCTCTCTCCGATAGGGGGAAGGCAATGCTCGACAGCTTTTACCAGGCGGTAATGGATGCCACGGGCGCAGCGCGGCGAGTCTCAGATGTGGCGGATTCCACTCGCGCCGATCTGGAACGGGCATGCGCGGGAGTACACGGGGTGAGTGTAGGGCTTGAAAATTGCCTGTTAGTCTTATTCATGAACTGCGGCTGTGCCGTCGAAGGTGAAGACGAATGGTTCTCGCATAGATGCGCACACGTCGTTTCCTATTCGCAATTTTACCCGTCCGTCCATGCATATTATACCCTCACGATTCCTCCCCTTCTCCTCTATCCGCCCTTGCTCTATGACGGAAATATTGGTTTTGTGTGGTCAGCACATGTCGGAGAAGGAAAAACGGACAACACAAGTACCGCTCGCTGGCATCCCAGGGCCTTGGGAGCCTGCCCGGACCGAGGAAGGCTACACTAGCCCGTGTGATGGACCTGCACGGCTAGTGCAAACCAGGGAAATCCAGGTGCGGGAGTCAGTTTTGTGAACATGCGCTCCGTAGAAGCAGACGACGAAGAAGCGATGGCACTCACGCAATCCAAGGTGGACTGTTACTTTGTTTGCCCCCCAACTCGATTTATTTTTTGCTCCGCCATAACGGCTCAGTGTATTATGGACCACAGCTGGCAGTCTTGTACTTCAAGAGAAAACGGTAAGCCGATTACAGCCCGAGCAGCGTTTGATATATTCTCTCGCCCCCCCGCCCCCTACAATTTCCAGGGGCGCAAGGAGGCGTACATCGGAGCGTCGGCAGCAGTTCTGGAGGCAGAAAGGATATTCCGGAAAGAGACGGGCCGCACACTGACGGTGTCTGTGGTCGGATCCTCTCAGCGCGAAACGTAGGTTCTACGGGTGCAACATTGTCCTTCCGCAGGGTATCCGATTTCAATACGTACATGTTCGGCGCACTACTAGGACGAAGGACAATCACGCCGACACCCCATAGTCTTCAACTTACTCGTACACACCCCGGCTGAGTAGAACACAGACGACCCCTTCTATCCGACATTAGTGTGACACCCTTACCGCCCTCTTTTGACACGAGGAAAAATCCCACGGCCCATCGACTTTTCGTTTTGACCCAGCAGATGCAAGAAAAATTCACTTCAACCCTCAACACAACCGCATGCGCCCGGCACCGTGTTTCTGTACCCCAACAGGTCCTCCGTGCGTCACCAGGCATGGTCGGACAGTCGTCAGTGGACCTTCTTCTCGCACTGCTGCAACGGATTGGGGGGTCACATCAGAGCGTCACAGCCGTGCGCATCTTGCGATTGCCATATCACGTTCATTACGACCTGCATTCGTTCGAGAGCCTTCATGTATGGGTTGGGGACGAACTTCCTCGAGAGCATGAACGGCACCATCGCGGCAAAGGCGACGAAGAGGTCTGACTTCAACCGCACCCACTGGTCCCGTGCACAGATCGCGATGATGAATCGAACCCACGACGATGGCCCGGTGGGCGTCGCTAACCTGGTCCGCAGTCACATGGGTCTACCGCCACTCACGAACAGGGCGGCGGAAAAGATGGAGGCACGTGACAGGAGGGGGAAGAAGGTCGTTGTCGGTCAACTGCACCGGACAGAGGAACAGAGGACCAAGGCCAGCACGGACCGGTACAAAAACAAAGACAGGGTAACAACTCAGACAGCAGCCAACAAGGCCAACCACGACAAAAGGGCGAAGGAGAACAAGATCCTGCCTTACGGATACGGCACTCATGGGGTGGCAGCGCTCAGAAAGAAGCTTGCTGCCGAGGGCGAGGATGTCGAAGGTACAGCAGATGGTGAGTCGGGTCGCACGTCCGGAAAGCAGAAGGGGAAGAGGAAGAGGAAGGAGGCAGGTGGCACGGCGATCCCCGAGTACAATGCTGGCGGGAGCAACACGGACAACAACGACAAGCTGGCAGCGGATGTCCGGATGGGAGGAACGAAGACCGGCGGCGTGTGTTCATCCTGCCTGGAGGCAGGCGTTGGCCGCCAATTTTTGGTGGACGCACAACACGCGAGGAAGGGTGCGAAAATTTGCAGCAGGACCCGCGAACAGTGGGGTGCTCGCGCAGCGAGCACCAAGGATAAGTCGTAACACAGAAGGGAGTTGCGAGTCATCGCGTTTTTTCCAACGTATGTTCGTATTCGAGGGTTAGGCAGTTGTTCTGGTTCGTCACGATCTCGACGGAATCGCGCTAGCTCGTGTGTAAAAGGGGCGCGTTGTGGCGATTACCACAGCGAGCGGCAGTGCGGCATTCGACATGTAGTAATCGGCGCACTACCACTCTGTTCCCGCTAACATCGGGAGGCGGCTTGGGGATACCTACAAAACTAGATGGCTGTGTACAGCAGCTTTTCTTCCAAGACGGGAAGTCTGGCTCGTTTTGGGCGGGGTGCTGCCCTTCGTATGTTTGTTTTTCAAACCCTTGTCGAAAAAAACGCGACGACATGGAATGCACAGGACGGAAAGTGCCACCACGATTAAAGCGCCACAGTGTTGTGTGCTGTTTTGGTCTCCCGGGGCCGCCGAAATTCCTCACGTACCTCCCATCCTCCCATCTGTTCCTACGAAAACACTCATCCAGACTAAACCCAATCTACCCAAAGACAAAAAAACGAACGGAACACGATACACCACGCCCAAAGCTATGTGCGCAGGTTGGCACACACCCAAATTTATTTTTTTGGGTATATTAGTGATTAGACGATACAATGTTTACGCCTCTCGTCTACGGGCCCGGTACAAAATAAATAAGCCACCGGCTCTGGAGTGTCCGAGACGCTGTCCCGAGTCCCTACGTACCAACGCTGAACATGCGGCATGTAGGGTTAACCGAAACCGAGCCCTTCCCACCCCACTCGGGTTCAGAGGCCACACAACACAACAGTAGTACGCTCGAAGAGAGCATAGGTCGTCTGGAGCCGAACGCCCCCACATCCGAGTAACACTACTCCACTGATGTCCGTGGTCCTCTACAAACTTGGAACGCGAGACGTCCCCGTACCCCGTTCGACAAGCACAGAATAGTACTTGCACATGGCACGCACAATCTCCGACGGGATGCCGTCGCGTGCTTCTCCGGCGAAGACCTGTAAGGCGGCCTTCATGCAGGTACCCGCCGAACACTGGTTGCCTTTGCCGTGGCAGTCGAGATCAATCGAGGTGTCGTAATACACCTGGTTGCGGACCCTCTTGGCCAGACAATATCCAGGGTCGCCGTCGTGTGTCATCTGGCGGTCCAGTACTTTCTGCGGAACATTCGCACGGAATAAATGGGGTAAACTGGTGTGTTTTAGCGTATTCCGTTCTGCCAGGTGTCAGGCTAGGGTATGTAAACGATGTCGCCAGATGCACACATAAATAACGAATAATTCCAAAGCAGCAGCAAGTGCGGCGGTGCCGAAGGCGGCTGCACTGGATCTGCTACCTGCCGAGGACTTAGAAAAAAATTGCGATAAGGGAATGCCTCCTCCTGGTCACGGGCTATTGAGCTTTGCAAATACTTGGTGTGGTATCTTACGCGAAGTCGGGTCGATATAGAAATAACGAATATTTCTAAAGCAGCAGAAAGTGTGGCGGTGCCGAAGGCGGCTGCGCTGGATCCGCTACCTGTAGAGGACTTAGTAAAAAATTTCGTTTGGAGAGTACCTCCTCCTCGTCTTGGGCTAATCGAGCTTTGCAAATCGATCCAGGGGGTGTGGTATCTTACGTAACGTTTGTCCTACAAAAAACGCTGCTGTCGTCCATACTGTTTCCCTTAGCAAATCCACTCGGGTTACACAGTATGGAAAGCACTTGACCCAGATACCTCTTGTAATCGTAATACCCGAGGTCGACAGTAGCCCTCGACTCGCCAGTACGTATGCATACGGCATCTCTGCTTCGTTAGATAATTCCACAGCAGTAACCGCTATCGGAAGTTGCGTGGGTGCTCGCCTGCATGTTCACCCGGCTGAGGACACCAGCCTGGAGGCGCCCGCACGTCGTAGCTGCTTCCCGATCCTGCTTCCAAGTCACAAGCGGTGCCTCATGCTGGCATCCCGACTCCTTCGCCAGCCTGGTTGCTGTCTCTTCAATAAAATCGCGGATCGTCTCTGGCGAGTCGATCGCGTGCTGCGTGATGATGGCCAACACGGGCGTGCTGGACGTGCTTGGGGGGGAGAGCCGCAGTAAACCTTCGAGCTCTTCGCCGACCACCTCCACGGGGTCGTCGAAAAGCGTATCCTCCCCGCCCTCCTCCGCAGCCCCGTCAGGCCGGGCGGTCATGGAACGTGACGCCCCGCCCGCTGCTGGCACTGCTGTGTTGTCTTGGGACCCAACTTGCTGCTGCTGCTGCTGTTGTAGCAGCTGAGGAGGCTGTTCTGCCGCCGCGCAAGACTCCGATTTGTCGGGTGTCTGCCTCGCGTCCATGGACTTGCGGGCCCGTTTCGCTGCGGGGATCTCCACACCTTCCATCTGCCTAGTGCTGGTGTGCAAGTGGGTGGTCTAGTGTCCCCGTCGCGGCTGTATGGGGGCTGTGCCGGGCTATGTAAGGGACCGCTCCCTGCAGCTAAGTGTTTTCACCGCTTATATGTCCCCCCCCCAATAACGCATAAATTTTTCGGTTTCATGTGTTTTTTTTGTTACGGTTCCGAGGGGTATTTTTTCCAGGGTTGTCTGCCCCCCCTTAATAACCTTTCCTTTTTTTGCCGCCATGAATCACACGAATTTTTGAACTGCGACTACACGACTACACTTGTCTATAACATGCCAAAACGGTGTGACCGCGTGAGCACTCACTGGACTTTGCCATCGAGGGTCTGTTGACCGGAGTCCGGCTCTCCTTGGCTCATATTGGCTTTATAGTTGGCCTTGGCCTCTGCGAGCTTCTGTAGGTGGGCGTCTGGAAAAGACACCCGTGGCGACTTGCAGTGGGCTTCCAGGTTCGAGGTATTGCCTGCAGTGACGGTAACCAGTTGATGGCAAACGCTACACGCGGCCCGACCCTTTGGGTCTACCAGAAACAGACGGTCCCTCCAGAGGAAGGATAGTCCTTGTGCGTCGGGCTTAGGCCTGCAAGTGTTGATGTCGACCACATCCACCACTTGCATATCGTCAGCGCCTGCGGCAGCCGCAGCCGCCTCCCCGGACGAGGCGCTCATGCACCCACTCGCAGGATTGCACCCTGCTGCTTCGAAGTGTGCTGTGTTCTACGTGATGTATGTTGAGTTGTTCACGGTAGCTCTGCAACTGTGCGCTGCTGTGTGCTTCTGCTGCTGTGGGGATTCCGTGGAGTATTTTTCGAATTATCGTATCGATATCGAATTATCGAAGTATCGAAAGACCAAACATTTTTCGATAACCGATACAAGTATCGATACGATATTTCGATACGATATATCGAAAAAATCGATACGATATCCAACACGAAAAGTCATAGAGAGAGAACGACACACTACACGCTGCAGCGACAAACAACAAACCGACAAATAGAACAACATTACACAACACAAAGCGGGCCACCCGAGCCTGCAGAAACACGTCATCGTTCGCGGGGGTTTGGTGCAATGGTGAAGTGCCGGAGGGGGGGACAAGGCAAGAAACGTGTTCGATTTGGCACAGTGTTTCACGCCGCTCGGTCCGCCTCTTCGGGTTTCCTGTCTTTCCTGACCGTCTCGTCCGCCTGCTGTACCCTTCCCGCCCCCGTGGTTGTTGCCGTGTCCGTGTTGTTGCCCGGCTTCTTGTTTCGTTTGAGAGCTCGTTGTCGGCTAGCCACTTGTGCCAGGAGGCCATGAACCTCTCAGCTCCCTGCAGTACTCCTGTACCCCCCGGTACCCCCCGGTCCACCTTCGCTGCTTCCATCCAATTTTTTCCCGGGACTCCGAAGAAGCATGGCTCGGCGTCCGTAGATCCGTGCTCTGCTTCGAACATCTTGAGGTCGTCCTCCAGGCACATCTGCCAGTTTTGCTCCGGTTTCCCTCTGCCTGTTCCCCCCCCCGGCCAGCTCGCCAAGCACCACCCGTTTCGGGAGTCGTCCGTCTGGCTGCCGCGCCAGCGCTCCCGCGAACAGCAGCCGCCGTTTGCAAACAGTGGTTTCCACGCTCTGGCACCCTACTCTCTTCAGGGTCTGGGCGAAGGAAAGCTGCCGGTAGGTGCCCTTCTTTGCGTTGGTAACCGATCACTCCCAGGAGCAGTCGGTGGTGTATCGTCCGCAATGTCCGGTGTTGGTCTTGACGTGGGGCCCGTGTCATGCAGCCGTACAGCATTTTCTCCATCGCCTCGGCCTGGAGCAGGCGAGTCTTGAGTCGGAACGGTGCTCTCGGCCTGTCGAAGACCTCCTGGCCATGCTTCCTGACGCATACCTACGCTGTTCTGCTACGGTGATTGATCTCCCGGGTGAGGTCGCCATGTTCGTTGACGAGGCCACCTAGGTACCGGGATTTAGTCGTCTGGGCGTACCTCTGCCCTACTGCCTCGATGATCAGCGGTGGCGGCGGGGGGGGCGGTGGTGTTGTTGTCTGCTTCTCCTTCGCGCGCATCAGGAGCGTCTCCGTCTTCTTCCTCGATACCGCCAGCCCGAACTCCCCGAACACCTCCACGATGACGGTCATCATTTTTGCCAGTCCTTCGGCATACATCGAAATGACGCCGGCGTAATCGCCATACAGCATCCCCCATGCCGCCCTTCGCTCTCGGTCAAGTGGTGTCCTCGCCCCCGCTCCCGTCTCCTCCTCAAGGTACATCAGGTTCTGCGGAATAACATCATCCTTGCTGAATCCAATGGCAACGACCTCGATGACCGCGGCGAGGAAGATATTGAGCAGCAGCAGGGACAGCACACACCCTTGTCGTAGGCCTTGTGTGACCCAGAACCAGGCCGAAAACTCTCCATCGTCCATGCGCACCCAGGCTTGCATTCCGTCGTGAAATTGGCGGATGACGGCGATCATCTCCTCTGGAATCCCGGCCCTGGCCAGCACACTCCACAGCAGCTCTCGGTTCACTGAATCATACGCCTTCTTCAGATCGAAGCACATGTAGAGTGTTATTTTCCTTTTCCGCCCCAACTTCTGCAGTCGGCGCACGACGAACAGCATGTCGATGGTGGATCGTCCAGGTCGGACCCCGCATTGTTTCTCCGGAAGGATATTGTTGGTTTCGCAGAAGGCACTCAGGCGGTTGGTGATGATCTTGACCGGGACGTTCCCTACGTGAGATAGGGGCGAGATGCCCCTGAAGTTGTTGCAGTTGGACCGTCACCCTTCTTGTACAACACCTTGATGGTAGCGTCCTTCCACTCTTGGGGAATCTCTCCTCCGTTCCACACCTCAACGAGGATGGCATGGAAGTGCTCCAGGACGATGGGTTCCTCGTCGTCGTCGTCGTCTATCTTGAGCAACTCGGCAGGGAGGGAGTCATTGCCGGGTGCCTTCCAGTTCTGCAGTCCTTTCGTTGCCCGTTCCACTTCCTCGAGGTTCGGCACCGCTCCCAACCGTCAAGTGGCACGTGTCGCCGGTCGCTGCGTGACTTGGTCGATGATTTCTGGGTTCAGGGTGGGAGACTTGGTGTCGAGGAGGGTACCGAAGAATCTCGCTCATCGCTGAAAGATAGGTATCGTGCTTTCTACGGAGCAGCACGCCATTCTCGTCCGTAATGGGCTGCTGTCCTCCCGTGTTTGTAGATATGTGCCTCCGTGACCACCCACGGAGGTTGCCGTGCCCTCCCACGGCACCGTACCCACCCACGGTATTATGAATGTCTGGGGACTATGGTAACCCAGGACCGATGCTGATGGTATATATATAACCTTGATAAACACACACGCGTGCTCTCCCAGCACGGACCCGCTCCCCGAGAAACACACGCATGCGCGGGCTCTCACAAGGGGCCCCGCACTTGGACCCCCCATAGCGTACCCCCCCCCACGCGCATACTCTGCAGATCGGATCTTGTATCTAAGTAACCCAAACAACCCCCCTGCTTGATACAATATACGATCAATCCTGCATGAAAAATCATCCAGTTACTCGAGAAGCATCCTCTAAAAAAGCTGCCTGGGCGTTTGACACAAAGCGTCTCCATCAGTTTATCCATGAACCCAATGTATTCTCAAACTGTCAACACAAAAGAATCATCCTCAGAATAGTACCCAACAATTATCTGCACTACATCAGAAAAGCATCGGAACGGTGATGGACAAATAATAATCTGGAAGAACAGCTTCATGAGTTGTCACACATCCTCAAACAAAACAAAGCTTCAACTTCTTGACCATCAAAACGTGTATTCGGGAAGCACAAGAGCCCCAACCATCATTCGTCAAAAATGTTAAACCCTTCCTCCAATATACTGTCCAAGGGCCAAATTCTTAACATCGCGCGCATGCGAAGCGGTGCCACCACTGCTGTTGTCCAAGAAACGATAGAAAAATATAAATATGTAGTCATGCAAACAGCCCCCTAAATGCAACACCTCCCGAAACATACAAATCTGTGCCTCTCTGCTTTCACTGGTTTTGGCTCAAGACAATATCAATACCAATACCAAGACGTAACAGCCCCTCAGCTGAAAAATTTCCTCAAAACATGCATGTAAATCTGCCTGCTTTCTCTTTCTCTCCGTTTAAACCAACAGACGATCTCAAAACATCAAAGTGTACGAAACAGCCCCCAAGCTGAAACATGCCCTGCAAACACAATAAAACATGTACACATTCGCTGGTGTTCAGTCTGGAATCACGACAACACATTCCCTCCCCCTCATTGAAAAAAATATATAATCTCTTCCCCTAATTCTGGACGCAAGACACAGCATAGAAAACACATCAAATACAAACACAAAAAAAATCCTCACTGAATATTCATCACAATACAACGGTGGAAGCGAAATGCGTGCTTGTGAAACGGTTTCGTCAGAAAGTCCGCATGCTGAAACCTCGTGGGAACGTGCACCACCTTAAACTCCCCCCGCGCTACACGCTCCCGAATAAAGTGATGACGAATGTCGATGTGCTTAGAGTTCGGCGTAGTGGCGGGGTTGACCGTGAGGTGGATAGCCCTCCCCTTATCCTCGAATACCAGTGTGCACCCCACATCGCGACGCGCAAAAAGAAACCTCCGTAGTATCGCAAGAAAATCGCTTCCTTCAGACCGTCAGTCATTGCAACATACTCTGCAACTGTCGACGACAGCGTCACGCTCTTTTGCGTCCTAGACGAAAACGAAGCACACGCCCCTGCACACATCACAGCCGCTCCAGAAGCCGACCGCCGGTCGGTGGCCCTGTTGGCGTAGTCGAAGTCAACATACAAGCGCAAATCGATACCCCCCCTGGAACCCCTCTCAAATGTAATACCAAGAGCACTCGTGATTCTTATGTACATCGTATTATGCATCGCAGCCCGCCAGTGTAAACTCTTGGGCGCATGGGTATACCTCGCAACGGCTCGCACGGCATTAAGGATATCCGGTTGGGACTGGTTACATGAGTTGACCTACCAAAGAACCAACTGGCTCAAGAACGTCGGGTTCATCAGCAAAAAATGGTAAGACTCACACCAACAGGCATGGGGGTCTCGTTGTTGCGCGTGACACCATTCTTTACAACCAAGTTGACGGCAAACGTTTCTTGTGGCAGTGTAAGCGTACCAGCATCCCAATCGCGTGTAAAACAGACTCCGGTATACAGGCGCAACGCTCCAAGGTTTGTGATGGGAACGTAGGTGTTTGAGTCCCTGCCAAACTGGTCGCGCCGAGTCTTCCTCCTGTCATCCAAGTGCACCACAACCACCATGACGAGCACATCATTCTCTATCACACGCATCACACACGCATCAGCAGCAGACTGGTCAACCCAAAATATTTCATGCCCCGAACAAAGTGGTGGGGCCATGTGTGCGACCCCTGCTTCAAACCATATAGGATACGGACAAGTCTCACAACCTTACCCGAAAAGGGTCCGCAACCCCGCGGCATGCGCACCTACAGGATTTCATCTAGCTTCGACTGCACAATCGTTAATCAGCATCGAAGTGGAAAATGTCCCAACCCATCCACACGCGATAATAGCAGACAAGAGGCGGATACTCGGATGGGTAGGGCACGAGGGAAAAGTATTACAACGGTCAATACTTTCACGCTGACCGAAACCTCTAGCGACAAGCCTAGCCTTTGCACGCGACACATCACCAAATTCATCAGCCTGCCACGTGTAGACCCATTTGGTAGAGACGACGTTGATTCCTCGTTGCTACAGTGCTCCCGCCGGCTCGAACGTGCCCGCCTCAACCAACCCATGTGTCTCCTACTTCTCGGCCGCTGCCTAAATCGCGCTGTGCTCTCCCGCGTGAGCCTGCGCGTACGTCGCCGGACTCGAGGTCACATGCCGGTTCGACGGGTAGCGGGGGCTCATCCGGGAAAGACGGGGCGGCGAGCGAAGCGGTGACATCCTCCTCCGAAGCAAGAAGCGCAAGCGCGCCCGGCATCCCGGGAGCTGCTCCACCGGCGATGACCTGCCGCGCACGTGCTCGGGTGGCCGCCTGTGTAGCCTGGTGGCGGTCCTGCTGCCGCTGAAGGTGTGGAGCTGCGGCGGGCACGGGTGACAGCGGGGAGGCGGAGGGGGCGGGGGGGACGGGAGGGAAAGCAGACAAGGGAGGGTATACGCTCCCCTCGCTCGGATGCTCTCGGGCCGAAGCCGTCCGCGCCGCCGCCGTTGCGGCCGCTGTCGCCGCTGCCGCCGTCGCTGTCGGTGTCGTCGATGCTGATGCTGGTGCCGGCACCGCCGCCCCCGGCGGCGCCGCGACCGCCGATACAGAAACGACGCCCCCGTTATACGTCGGGAGGAGGCCAACGAACGCCTGACGTCGGTTTCCCCTAACAACGCCCGTGGTGTACCCCGCGATGCCTGTGGGGAAGATAACTTTGGAGCAGTCGAGGGAGTGGGAGTCACCGGGGCTCAAGTAGAAGCACCGACTGACTTTCGGCTCGATCTTGGCGGAGATGCCTGCGTGGTGGATGCCCGGCATGAGGAAGGGCAGAGGTTGACGTGGGGGGCGTTTCCCGTGGAGCATCTAAAATGGGCAGAGCATGCCCGTTTTCTGGTCAAGGCGGGGCAGCATGTTGATGCAGGCCGACATCCAGCTCCGCGCCTCCGGCCAGATGCGGTTGTAGTCGCAGGTCACCCGAGGAAACTGGATGTTGGGGAAGAGCAGTAAAGCCTCCGTGTGCGCCGACCTACCGCCCTCCCGGACCAGCCCAATCCGACGCTCCACCTTTCCGTAACGCCTGTGCCCTCCTTCCAGGGACGTCAGCTTCCGGGCTATGCCGAACTCCAGAAGCAGATCGCTCACCGACGCGTTGACCAGCTCCGTGCCGTTGTCCGTCCGCCGAAACTGGAAATCGCCGTGGACGGTCCGCGGGGAGTGAAGGTAAACGAGGATCTTGCGGAGGGTTTTCGTGAGGTTCTTTGCCTGCTTGTTCGGCATGAGTTTGGTGATGCCGTCGTTGGTGTAGTCATCGACCAGGACGAGGTAGTAGGTGGCACCGCCGGTAGACGCAGGAAGCTGGCCTGTGAGGTCGGCGAAGAGGCGCTGGAGAGGCCGCGAGGCTGTGGATGTCGTCGTCGTCGAGAACGCCTTGCGTATATCCTTCCCAACAGCACATCCGTCGCAGAACGACAGAGAGCCGGTGACCCGGATTCGCATCTGCCGGGCGGCCTCGCGGACCATGCGCTCATGTGCATGGCCGACGGCGATATGCAGATCGTTGATGTCAAGCGCCGCGGGCATGTCCGGCCGCATGAGAGCGGCGGCCATGGCAAGCCCGGCGCTTTCGATACCGCCTTTGGAGTTGTGGTCGAGGCCGCCACCCCCGGTGCCACGCGCGTTGCCGCCCATGCCGGGAGTTGTGGCCGAAGCCGCCACCCCTGGTGCCATGCGCGTCGCCGCCCATGCCGCCGCTGGAGTTGTGACCGAGGCCGCCACCCATGGTGCCACGCACGTTGCCGCTCATGCCGCAGCTGGAGTTCTGGCCGAAGCCGCCACCCCCGCTTTCGCCAACGTGGTTCTGGCCGAGGCCGCCAATCACATTGCTGCTGCCACCGTCACCGGAGTTCTGGCCGCAGCTGCCACCCCCGCTGCCGCCAACGTGGTTCTGGCCGAGGCCGCCACTCACATTGCTGCTGTCACCGCCACCGGGGTTCTGGCCGAAGCCGCCACCACCGCTGCCACCGACGGGGGCTCTGGCAGTAGCAGCCAGTGCCGTTGCGGAGCACGTCGCCACCGCCGCTGCCGCGAACGTTACCATCGGCGACGGTGACGTTGAAGTGACCATGGCGTCCATCTTGTTTCTGCGGGGGGGGAACAGGATGCTGATCGGCGACACGACATGCCTGGATATAATTTCCATGCCTCTCCTTGACAAAATGGCCTGTACCATCCATCATGAAAGCGCCGTGATTGTTGAGCAGAATATCGAATTCGTCTTGCAGCAAGTTGAACGACATGAGGTCATACTCGAGGGGTTGTATGCGACGTTGGTGAGGGTAAGGTAGACGGCGGTTGCAAAATGGAGAAGCAGGTTCAACGACTCCATCAGACGACCTTCATGGACGAACCGTTACCGATCACGAGGAATTTCTTGGCTGCGATTGGGGGTTGTGTGTCGTACATGTGACAGCGAGAGCTTGTACCGTGTACGGAGGCACCAGAATCACCGACCCACCACTCGGCTACACTAGCAGGCGGAGTTACTCGAAGCAAGCCCGGCGCTGAACGGCAAGGGTAGGTCCTAGGGGTGTACGAGCAGGTTGAGAGAACCGACGTGAGGGGGGGCTCCAACCACCGGCGCAGAAGTACCATATGCAACCCCCCCGCTCTCCTCGACCAACACCCCACCACTCACCTGATCGCCGCCGGGGCCGCTCTCCGGCTGCTGCTCCTGGTTCGGTAGGAAATCTTCACCACCGCCGTACTGCTGCTGCAAGTCCTGCCCCCCTTATTCGCCAGCAAGTCCGTCATTGCTGCCAACAGGGAATGAGCCATCTACTCCGTCGCCCGCATACCCCGGCTGCTGTCGATGGGAAAACGAGAAGACATGACCTCCCTCCGGCTGCTGCTGCGGGAACAAAGTCTCCCCGCTCTCGTCGACGTCAGGATGCAGCATGTGAAGATGTCGGTCTGAGGGAGGCATACCG
>CACKRE030000491.1:44144-58256 GCA_902602495.3 Ectocarpus sp. CCAP 1310/34 | reverse complement strand
GGGGGGGGGGGGGGGGGGGGGGGGGGGGGGGGGGGTGGCATAGGTGCGGGGGATTGCAATCCACGTGCCCTCCTGGCTAACCGAACGGGGGGCTCCGCAAACTGCGGGCGAAAGGGATGCGGCGACGGGCGCCAGAAAAAGCCAGTTGTGTTTCAGATGTTGACAATCATTGGACACGGCGCCACGTACGAGACGAGCCACTGCACAAGAAAACGAGGGTGGGTGTCCTACCGGGAGATGGAGAGGTCGTCGCTGTGCTCTCGGCATGGATACAGGATATTTTCGGGGACCTCCTGATCTGCAGCAGTACATCAACCGGTGTGCGTGAAGCGCTTTATTTGGCACATGATGTATGATAGTCTACGCAATTGCCATACACGCGCCGCGACACGCGATCTTTATCCAAAGTAGTCTACATCGAATACTATCGTTACTGAGATGCAATACTACTCTGTGGATGATACAACGCATTAATGTAGCTAATCAAACGAGCATTATGCAAGTCATGGTAATCGCATTACGGCGAATGGCGGAATCGATTTGACCTCTCTCCAGTATCCAGATATTGCATTCCCGCCACACTTGCGATGATGCTGGTTCCTGCCATGTGCTGCAGAAGTCACACCTTGCGTTCCCCATCTCATCCATTCAGTCCTCCATCGGACCGCAACGCCAACTAGCCCGCAAGAGGGAGTTCTGAAATAAAACCGCTGCCGACGGGTTGGCGTCATGGTCATGATCTACGTGAAATCTGGCCTGCCCTCTCTCCCCCCTCCCCCTGCAAGATAAAATATACTGCTGCTGTGGTTGACGTATTCGTACGTAGGCACACAGCAGTAAGTATGTAGTACAGGTCCTCTTAGGGCCTTCGTTGTCCCCGCCATCCCCAGCACGCCCACCCCCCATGCTTTTGCCGAGGTGCAGGTGCAGAGATTGCGGTGGCAGATCCTTAGTGTCCACCCCCCCCCCCCAAGTATGAGATAACGGGGGCAATGCAAAGAGTGCTAAAGAAGATGACAGAGTGTACGAAAGCGCCGTTGCTTACAAGTACATCGACAGAAAATTGTTGAAAGTCGTGGAGGCAGAGGTGTTGGGAAGACTCCAGTGTCGGGAAAGCTGTTCGCGGATGATGCCGGGTTGTGTCATACGCCCGAGGGACTTCATGCAGACGGAGCGAAGAATGTTGCCGAAAAGTGGCAGATTGTATGCCAACGTTGTGTGCCATGATGGTATGCCATTTGGGTACAGTGAGAATCCAGCAAAGCGTAGGTGGAAGTAGGGTTTGGAGGAACTTCCAGCAGTGGGTTAGTACACATATCTCGGAGTAGAGATCGCGAAAGGCAATACATGGAATGCACATCCTGAATAGCGGAAAAGGCCAAAGCGCGAGCAGGGAAGTTGCACCCAATACTCGCAAACGGGCACGTGGGACAAGCAAATCAAATTGTTTTTTTTTATGGAGCGTTGTCGTCCCGCCGCTAGAGTAAGCCGGAGGTATGGGAAGGACATAAGAGGAGCAAAAAGAGCTCGAGACGCAGATGAAAGCAGCGCAGATTATCCTAGGATGCTCGAAGCGCACTAGTAGTGCAGCAGTAAGGGAAGAAATGGGGGTTCGATCCCCTCGAACGAGAAGAGCTTCAAGAAAAGCCAAATGACAGTCCCGTGTGCACGATATGGGAGGGGAGAGGTTGCCGAAAATAGCAAATAGCTTGGGAGTCGGAGTGGGAATTCAAGGCAAGGGGACGACCCACAGAGTGGGCGAAGGTTGCGGAGAAAGTATGGAAAGGGAACGAAATTGACGAAGTTGATACGTTGGAAACGATAGGCCTAGAGAGGATCAAGAACGGAGGCGGTATCGACTGCATTACCAAGAGGGACGGACACAATGTACAGATTGAAGCCACGGAAAAGGAGGGTGTAGATGTGTTCGGTAGTTGAAAGAAGGAACAGTTAGTACTTGCATGGGCCCTTGGAGGCAGGGTCAAAGCTGAAGGTCAGATCTAGGACTGGGGACATTGAATTGGTCTTCGTGAAGGTAAACCGAGATATAGGAACTCCCACGAAGAAGACGACGACAAGTTCCAATGTGAATGCGTCTCCGAGTGCAACAACCGGGTTCATGTAGTTGCAGAACGTCCGTTTTGCGAGAAAGAGCGAGCTGGGAAAATAGAGAGAAGGTGCAGACCATTGTTTAGGGCACGGAATAGCCAGGAGAAGACGGTAGCGACACTGGGGCATAGGAAGTGGGCTTAGCAGGCGGGAAGTGATAGACAGGATAGGCAAACACCTTTGAGCCACCTTTGACAAAGTTGGAAGGAACTATTTGCCATCGGTGATCGGTGCTGTGGGAACAATGCTCCGCCCTCTCGAGGAAGCGAGGTCAATGGTGAAAAAACTAAGGCATGCAAAACATGAGTGTGTCCCCCCCCGCGCGCGCTCGATGCTCCGTCGTCCCTCTCACCTTTCTCCCGGTCGGGTGGCACCTGATCGATCCTGATCGATCGAGCCGTGGCACAGCAGGACCACGGTGTCGAAACTGTATCCAACACTTGCGGTCGGAGTGGCGAGCCGCCAAGGAGCGAAATATTCACTAAAAGTAGTTTGGAAACCACAACCCCGTCGTGGAAAGCGGACACGCCGGCAAGCAAAGAGAGCAGCAGCAGAATGCCTCCGCAGCCGAAACTCGATGACACGGGCTGCTTTCTCATTTACGGAGTGCAGCAAGGTAGTTATTCGATGGTCGAGGTTGCGCTGAACGATGGGGCGAATGTGAGCGGGTGCGAGGGGTGCCGGCCTCTCGTGATGGCAGCAGTCCACGCGCAGACCGAGATCGCGCAGCTCCTGATCGAGAGGGGAGCCCACGTCAACGCGGGGGTGACCAACGCATCGATGGGCACACGAGAGCGCGTTCCACGCGACCATCTGCTTCGCAAAGAAGATGGACTTGGTGGACCTACTCCAACGGGCCAGTGCTGACCCAAGCGCTGGCAACAAGCTTGGCATCACCCCTCTTATGTGTCTTGCTCGTGAAGAGCCACCGGGCCCCTGGCTTGAGTGGCGCCTTGGAGGTCTTGATCAAGGCTGGCGTGAACCCCGACCAGGTAGATGCCGAAGGCTGGACGACGTTTCTTCACGCCGTGGAGGTTGGAAATCCGGAAAAGATTCGCAGGATTTTGGCACTATCTCCGGCCGCGCTCGGCCGCATCGCGTGGGACGGCATGTTGGCGCTACATGTGGCTTGCAACGAGGGCCACTTGAGCGCGGTATCTTGGCCCCTTTCGTTGGGGACGAAACACCCGAAAACAACAAGTCGGGACCACTGCCCGCTCGCCGTTGCCATCATCAAGGGGCACGAAGACATTGCCAACACTCTTCTCGCAAACCTGAGCGCCGTTGGAGGCGTGGAGTTGGCCGCGGAGATGGCTCCGACTTATGCGATAACCCAGAGCCGCGGGAAGATCCTTCGAATGATGCTCAACATCACGGGAGAGGAAAACGCCCCTGGCGGGAAGTCTGCTACATTACAGCTGCGAATACATCCTTCCCGCCTCGGTGAGCGCGCTCCTGGCCGCCGGAGCCAACGAAAACGCGACCGGCCAAGGGGGGCAGCGACCGATCGACGTCATCGGGACCATAGACCTGCAAAATCCTCCGCTCAGCCGGCTGCACCCGAGGACACCCACCCGGTTCAGGGACCCCGTCAAAGAAGCGGAAATCCGACGGACGGTAGAGCGGGCCCCAGCTTTCCGTGCTTGGTCTTGGGCTTGGCCTGCGTTCGAAGGGGCGGGTTGTAGCACCACCGCAGCTATTTTTGGCAGCAGCACCTGCAATGTGCTCAACAAGGCCTCCGGGCAAGGGAGGAAGACGAGGACACCGTTGGTTGTGCAAATTCACCGACCCGAGAGAAACAAGTTGCTTTCAAGGATCCTGAGGAGGTGATTCGACTTGTACATTTTCTTGCCGTGTTTCGTGCATTGTTGTTGTCTCACTCTGCATTCCTCCTCGAGTTGTGTGTTTGTCTCTGCACTACTTGATTGGACCGTTTCACGAGGGTGTTTGGCAGGTATGTAGCTATATTCCACACACCAACTGTCCCCTCCTTTTGAGAACCCTTCTTCGGACCTCTGTTGACCTGTTGGTCGTATCGTGCGCCGAGAGGCGCAGTCTTGGGAACCTTTGGGCCTTCCAACGCACTTGACCCGCTACTCTTCTTCCCACAAATCGGCTGCCCCTCGCCAGGTTCCCGCAGAAAAGATGACGTTGCAGAACGCCTCCACAGCGCGCTAGGGTCCATCCGCGCGAAACGTAATCGGGTTTTTCAAGGTCCGACATTTGCCATTCCCGTTTTTAATAGGCGCCGACGCCTATAGTACTTTTCCATTCACCATCTCAGCGAGACGAGGGTACGTTCATGGTTTTGGTGCACGTGGTTGGGATGTTTCTGTTAGTTCCAGTACCTTACAGCTTGTTCTCCTGTTAGACGTGCGTGGTGTGACGGAAGGTATGTCCTCGCCTGTTGAGTGTTGCGGTTGGCGTTCGCGTCGAGCTATCGCAGTGGAAGCCTTGCGAGTGCTTTCCCGTATGATATATTACCGAGTTCGTTTTGCATCGGTTCCTCTACTTCAGATGAGATGAAATCGAAAAAATGGAAAAGCAAAAGGGCTCACTGTCCAATCAAAATGGAAATAATATACAAAGACGCACCGGGGCGTACTCGTGTGACATGATCCTCGGACGTTTGGCACAAGAGGTTCAGTTTCGTTGTCAACGAGTTCACCTTCACAGGGGCAGTTTAAGGCCACCGCTGATGCAAGGCGAAGGCCATAATCAAAGAGACTTACGGTCGACTAGCAATGACAGGAACCAACCGGACCCGCGGGTGCAGGATTTGTCCAGAGCAGTACTGATGCTCGGGTGTGGCCTGGAGTGGCAAGGGGCAGCAGCCGCGTGCTGGAGGGCGAACGGCGCTCGGCAGTACGGGTGGTGCTCATGGTGGATGGTTGGGTGCCATTTCGCCTGGCTGGCGCTAACGCGTTCTAGTCTTCTGATTTTCGATTTTTTCCATGTTCTTTCTAGAAGTGTGTGCACCCTTTGTTGGGTAGTTGGCCTGTTACCGCGGGAGACGCCCGAGTCAGATGGACCAGTACGGATACTAGAAGGCACTGAGTAGAGACCAGAACGATGTTTAGTGTGAAGACAGCAACTCTCAAAGGGAGTGGGCTTCAGACGAGACCGGGGGCTGCCCCCCGGCACATGTTAACAAATGCGTCCCCGAAGCCCGGTTGAGACCAATAGATAAAAAAAAGTCGTTCCCGCTGACTACTGCGAAATTACGTGGGCGATCCTTCAGTGCTTCAAGCGCACAAACTTCCGAAAGGGCACGCCCTACAAGACTTTTAACGTTCACACAAATCCAACCACCCTCTCCGAATACCGTATGAAGCAATGATCACTATTCTGGGCGAGTAGCGCCCCGTCCTTACATCTTATGGTACCAAGCACCTACATACGACGAAATTGGTCGAGTCGTTGGCCGTCATCCTTCGCCTTCCCATGAACTCTGAGTCCACAGATGCTGGACGCGTTACTTTCTCAACGCTCGCGATTCGGCAGCTCCTTGTTCATTCCGTTACCGCCCGTAAAAGCGCCTCCACAGACGGTGTCTGTCAAGTCCTTGGTTGCCTTCCTGCAAACTCTTGAGTCTACACATACTGGGAGCGTTACTCTCGCAACGCTCGCGGCGGGGTAGGCCCTTACCCTTTATCGCACGTTACCGTCCGTAGAACCGTCTACAATGACGTTGTCGGTCAAGTCCTTGGCTGCTGTCCCATAGACTCTTGAGTTCACATTCTGGGAGCATTAAGCTCTCAACACTCGCGTTTGAGCACCTCCCTACTCTTTGTTGCACGTTACCGTCCGTAAAAGCGCCTACAAAGGATGCTGTAACACCAGGGCCTCTATTTTCTCTTCCACCCGCCCAGCTGTGCAGCCGCCGTCCTCCATCTACACCTCGCACGTTACCGTCCGTAAACGCGCCTACAAAGGATATTGTAGGCCTGCAAAGGATATTGCAGCACTCGGCCCCCTCTTACCTCTTCAACCAGCACAGCAGTAAAACTGCTGTTACTGTTTAGCAGCGACTTCCATCCACCTCCACCGATAACACGCGGATTGTCTCCACCGAAACCGGCGGGGGAGAAGAGTTTCTTCCTCCGTCAGTGACCCCCCGATCGTCGCCCCTCGGCGAGACACACGGGTCCCCCTCGAGACCTCCCACTGCAGACGTCGCAGCAGCCGCGGAGCCCCCAGATAGTGATGACGACGGCGATGACGAGGCCGCCGGGGCGATGGAGAGTGAAACGGTGGTGGCAAACTCCACGCGGAGGCCGTCGAACAGGAGGACGCAAGACGGCGCCGCCACAGCCTCCCGGGTCTTTCGGATGCTTCGCACGTCTACGGATAGGCTCTCAGTGATGGCCCTGCGTCGCGTTATAGTCGGCGTGCGCAGGAGTACTTGGCATTGCCGAGCAAAGGATTCACGGTTTAACTTGGTCGTACGGTAATGAAAATCGCGTTCCTACCTAGTTTGGTTTTTCGAGTCACCACCAAATGTAGCCTACGTTTCATTTTAAGGCCTTCGATTGGGGTGAATATACCCCGACGAACACGTGACGACCTACAGCGGCAAAGCAATACGGACGTGGGGATCTAGATAGAGAATGCACGTCCATGAACCCCGTTCCTCTACCACATCACCTGCCGCGAAAAGAGAGAGATACAGCACACCCACCGCGTCAACATAGCAACGAAATACTTTGTGAATAACATGTCTGTCATGCCACCCATGGTCAAGACGCAAATTGCCACACCGACCCCGTCCTCTTCCACCATGGGCTCACATCTTGGCCCCCTCGCGGTCTCCGCTGAAAAACCGCATTCGCGGCCCGTCTCCTTTCCTTCGTCTGTCGCTGCACGCCTCCTCCAATTGGACCTCCGCATCGGGCGCCCATTCCACCGTTCGCCGGTGCTTTACCGATGCCTCCACCCAAGCCTTCGGCGCACGGACGGCGACAGACGGTTGGGGGCGGTATACAGCAATGAGTGAGCCCCCCTCACGATAACTGGCCAACAAGGAACGAGAGATGCAATCAAGATCTGTGTGCCTGTGTACAGGAAATAGACTCGGGAGAAGGATTCGTCAACATGTCCGATCGCCGGTACTGACACCCGTGGAACCGCGACCCTTTCTCGTTCTTCCCTTTCTTTGGGACAGCTGGGGCACGACTTCGCGTCCCCAGGGAGTTCCGGCGTAGAGCGGAGCGATCTAACACTGTGCTCTTCTCGGTCGACGAAACGCTCGAGGCAGAGAGCGTTCTGACCTAAAAAGGCGCCACGGCAAGCTTCCCTCGTCCCAGGCCGTCTGTGACTCTGCCGACCACGCCGGGGACTCACCGCCACGCGTACTCCATCGTCCACGTCCCCTGTCCCCCCCGAGACAGGGCCGTCTCTCGCGCGAGGACGGTCGTAGTCCGGCACGTAAGGCTTGATGTCGAAGACAGGCGTGCCGTCCACAAGGTCCACCCCGGAGAGTTTGATGGATCGTTCGGCGGCGTTTACCTCCTCCACCTTTTCGGGTTTATGTGTGTGTGGGGGGCTGCAGCTTGGTATGATATTGGGTACTGGGGGTTTCAAACAACGTCGGGTGCAACCGGCAAACTCACGGTAAATTTCCAAGCGAGCGGGGATGTCAAGCATCGTTCGCTAATGAGCCTTACGGGGGTGTTTACTGTTTGGCACCGAATACTTCCAGCTGTCGCGTAAATCTGGTGCTCTCTCTTTAGCTCCCTGAAGAGCAGCCTGACCTGATGATGACGGAAGATAGGGCGGAAAAAGCTACGCGCTCCGTCTCACGGCAAACAAAGTTACACGACGTGTCCAGGGTGAAGAAGAACCTCGGTGTCGACCAAGCACCCCCGTTCAACGAACTCCTCTACCAGAGGGGTTTCACCTCCCGGGGCAACACCTCACAGGCTCTTCCAACCCATCACCCCGCCTCCCATTGGTGATGTCGCACCTTCCCATGGCCCAGCATGGACAAAACCTACGGAAAAAGTCAACTCGGTGATTTCGCACCTTGACTCGTGCGCGATCCACACATCACCCATGCATACCTTGCAGAGGCTCACGCCGAGGGGGTTTGGTCGGTGCGGGGTTCTCGTCGAAAACACTCCAACACGCCGCTTTAAAAACGGCGGCGAGACCTTCGCCGGAAAAGTGTGGCCGCGGCTGTCCGGGCGCATGCCGGCGTGCGCCCGCGCGTCCTTCTGGTTTGTGTTAAGATGAAACGCCCAGAAGACCCACCTACGTTGCGGGTTGAAGTATTTCGCGAGGGTCAAGCGTGAAATTGAAAACTTGATGGCGTGTCACAGAAGTTGTCACTTCCATCGCGAACCAGGGTTCGAGGGGGGTTTGTGTTAGCGACACCATGTTCGTCCTTCCTGTCGTTTGCTGAGGCCCCGCCAATCTCAACGCCCCAGACGACCTTGCCCTATTTCAACCCCAGAGGAACAACTATCCTGTTTTCTGCGGTGCGGGGGGGGGCAGCGAAAATTAAATTTCCGCGACGGCGAAAGGGCATTGCCGATATGCAGCATTCAAGCATCTGCCTGGGAAATGGTATGCAGAACCGTACTGCGGCAAGAGACAGTACGGCCACTTACACGTGGCTGAATTCCTCCACCCCGTCCAGCGACACGGGCGACACCGACCCTTTGTCNCCGATATGCAGCATTCAAGCATCTGCCTGGGAAATGGTATGCAGAACCGTACTGCGGCAAGAGACAGTACGGCCACTTACACGTGGCTGAATTCCTCCACCCCGTCCAGCGACACGGGCGACACCGACCCTTTGTCGAACACTAGCCTGCCGAGGCAGGGCAGGTAGCAGTGGGCGACGGGGGGGGGTGAAACATGATTTGATGAAGCACGGGACATCTTTATCAACGTCAAAATTCAGGGAGTAAGTAAACTGCGGTGCCCCCCTGAGAGGACCGTGCGACGCGATACACGACGAACAGGTAGATGAAGGCGCTGCTCGGGTGAGTGGACTTGAGGTGGCTCGCTGAGGTCGATCGCGAAGAAGAATATAGCTCGACATACGCGCCCGTAAGCTATGCCCCCCATGAAAACTAGGGCAACACAACAGGTCATCGGCTCCCGATAACGCAAGGATCAATAGCGTCGGGCAAGGGTTTGGATGACTTCGTCACGGCCAGTTACAGCTACAGCTACAGCTACAGCAGCAGGTTTCAACGCTTCGTAGTCTCTACCAGCTAAAAGCTGGCATGCGACACAGGAGACAGCGCTGTAACACTCACGAGGCACGGGTAGACGGGGCGAACTGGCCCTGTCGAGGAGTCCCTGTAATAGGAGCAATGTCACGAGGTACAGGAGGGGTATTGTAGGTTAACAAGACGCCTGACAGAATCGCAGAAATCTTTAGCGAGCATCGCTTTGTAACTCTCCGAGGGATGTGAATGTCACGGTGGTTTGTTGTCCACCCCTCTCGTAGGGGAAAGTTTTCAAATCAGCTGCAAAGGATCAAAGAAGTCAACCTCGTGTCTACCCTTGGCAAAACATCCACATGTTGGTGGAAGCATCAACTCATGGTGTAGTCTAATGTACACTATAGTGAAGGGCCCTAAGAAACGGCAGAGCATAAACGTAACGTATGCCTTGGCGAGGTAGTCGCTACTACAGTAGCATTGCTCTTCCTCTACCGCAAGCAACAAAAGCAGTTCGTACAGCAGTGGTGTCATGCGTGCTGGCTTCAATCGAGGAAAAAACGAACACAGTTGCCAACCAGTTGCGCGGACGTGACAAGATGACAATCACCCCATCCGCCCAACGCAAACGAACGCCGCTGCTGATGGTTGCTGAGTGTTGCTGATCTAGCGTGTATGGTAATAGCAGACCCAACTGAGGTGAACGAGGAGGATGCACGCAGCAAAAACATACCAATCACGAAACGAAGAAATTTGCGAGCTTCATAGAGAGCTAGCTGCCCATGTACCACCACCTCACAACAACCCGGGAACGTTGCGCTCCCTTCATGCAGGCGGTGAGGTCTCGGTCAGGTCAATGTTCAAAAAGAAGAGGACAGTCCCTTAGTCGAGAAGTGCTGCTGTTCGTCCCGGGATGCACCGCCAGGAAACTCCCCTCTACGTGCCAATTGCACTGTTCAATATGTATGATCAAATGCGCGCAACGCCACTACGACCTGCACATGCTTCCGCAAGCTGTCGTTTGACCTGAGGCATGGACTCGCTCACCAACACACTCCGTGAAACAAGAGTGCACCGTTGCAATCGGTGCGAAAAGCAGCCCGCCGTCCGCCACCATTCGGCTGGTAAAAAATGCCCTGAGCTCCTGCAATAGCCACGAAAGGGGGGGGGTAATTCCGGGGTCCTTCAAGACTCGTACTAGCTGGCACATGCCGCCAAGATCACCCCAGAGGACGCGACATTTTTCAGAGTTCCAGGTGCTCTTCATACCGCGTCGACACGAATCTGACAAACGTTTACATGTCAAAACGAGTGCGATAAAAACAAAGTCGATGTCTCAGTGAAGCAGGTGGCCTCCTCTGCAAGCCCAAACGTGGCGATAAACCGACGGAAGCTCTTGGTGGAATGCATCGCCATGTTGCACCCCAGGTGAGACAATCAAGCTTGCCGATGGGGCAAGCCCGGCAGCAAAAACGCCAAGAACCGGATGCCCAACGATACCCAGGGTCAGAAAGTACACCAGGGACGTACGTCTACATGTAGGGTGGCTGAAGCACAACTCGTCAGGTGGGGTCTGGCGGAAGGCATTCATAGCAGCCACGACCACCATTCGCGTTACCCACCCTGTTGGAATATGCGCTGGGCTGCACTCCCTAAAAGCTTGCACTCACGTATATCAGGTGCATGTTTGCTGCATGTTTCTACAACCTGATGCGTCTGCTGCATCACCGCTCACCTTCTCTGCCTTCATCCTCCCAGCGTGCTCCGCATTCCTTAGCTCCACCTGGCGCTGAATTTCCTTCTCTAGTTCTGCCAGGCGTCTCCTTCGACTGGCACCGGCCACCACAGCACAGCAGACAAGTACACAAGCGGTAGCGCATCCTCCGATCAGCGTCGTTGCCGCTGGTGTTGTCGAATGTCGTCCGCCATCGACCATTCAGACTACGTTAGAATCAAGACCCAAGGCACCCCCGAACAATTCACGGATCTCTCAGATGGAACCAGGGTAGGGGAGAGGAAGCAGATGGACGGATAACAGATATGTAGACAAAACAGAGCGACCGGACCAGACAGCAGCAGTGCAGCGCTGTCGCTCGTGGACATCCATGATGATCATCTCCCTGCCTCGTCTGTCACACCATGCACGCCTCCCTGCATTTTGTTTTTGGTTGCCTCCTCAAAAAGCATGGACAGTCCCGTGGGGAGCAAGCAATACTGCTGTACGGCCTTCGCAAGAGTCAAGAAAGCCAAGAACGTTACCCGGAACGTTGACGCTTTCTTCGCGACTCTCTGTTCCCCGGTCTCCGTCATGTGCGATTGTACCTGGTGCGTAACTCCACGTTTTGTTGTCTCACCGCCGCCGCATTGTAGTGCATGTCGGCTTCCTCTGCATCTTGTCAACTTTACACCAACAATTCGAGCAGCCCCGGCGCTATCATCCCATCATCACAGGTGGGTGGGGGTGGGGGTGGTTTGGTCCAGCTTCCTGATCCGACTCTGTGTGGCTACAGCCGTAGCGCCTCGGGTTTCCTCTCCATTCAGCAGTCGGGCAAGGAGAGAGAAACGCATACTCCGGGGTTACCGTGCAAGATTGGGCCTTGATGCTGTTACGTCGTAACCTGTTACGCCGTGACTGCTGTATTGCTGTGCTCCCGCCACCCCCACTTCTGTTGTTTCTCCGTGTTTGTTGCATCGAAAGCGGGAGAACATACATTTTGAACAGTAAACAGCAAGTCCACCCCCTCTTTATCCCCGTTCATCAAAGCGAACGAGAAAACAGCCAAGCACTGCTGCTGTTCAAAGGATTTATCAAACATGTGAGCTTAATCAGGGGTCTGCTGTGTCGATACGCGTGCGAGCCTCATAACTTTTGGCTTGTCGGCTTTTATTGTCGACTGGTTGTATGTGTGGTGTGAGCGCGCTCTGCTCACCTACCTCGGCCAGGTTGCGCATGTTGAGTAGCTTTGTGCGTCGGTGCCTTGGCGCGCGGGGTCCCTCGGTTGGGAAATAAAAAAGCCAGCGGCGCGGTAGCCGCCAACGGTACAGTGTAGTTTGTCTTTCTGTGCGTGTATTTATGTCTCCTTAATTAAAACTATGATGGGCGTGACAGCCTTCTACTTTGGGATGGAGCGTGATAGCTTGGGTAGTATCTCTGGATGTGGCGTGGAAGCCTGGTGACGTGATAGTCGTGGTGTATATGTATAAGAAACGACGTGGATGTCCGGAAGGCGTGATAGCCGGGTGGCGTGATAGCCAGGATTGGCGTGGAAGTCGTGGCGTGATAGCCGTGGTAGCGTGATAGCCGGGGAAAGCGGACTTGATTGCACACAGGAAGGAGGAAAAAGAGGAAACAAAAACAAGTGAGAAACCACAACGCACGATCACCATATCCGTTGTAGAAACACACATACCCCCACCGTCAATCCTGTAATATGCGGCAAAGTTGGTACCATCCAATCGAATCCAAAGCAAATGCTGAACCCCCAAACCCCCCGCTCCATCTGCTCAGAAATTTCTTGCTTAAAATAATCTGTCGATGCTGTGAGTACGTCTAACAGCCCCCCTACTCGCTGCATTGACAAGACCACACCCGGACTTTAATATACTATCCATATTATCATCCCATACATACCACATTCCTGACCGAAATGAAATTTAGTGCAAGACATTCCCTTCATCCCAAACTGCATTCTTGTCACAACACTAAAACCCTTAAACCAGAAACATTCGTTAGAATTCCTATCGGTTTGCATTGTTGCCAACCATTAAACCAGAAATACTTGCGACGATTTCCACCGGTCAATCTTGAACTCGATTTCTCAGAAAATCAAACAAATCAACACGAAAAAACGAAAATCGAAAGAAAAAAACAAAAGACACAAGACCCAAAAACGAAAATGATCTCCCGGACTATTCACTTCAAGTTCATCACGTAGTCCCGGTGGGAAACAAACTCTCTCTCAGGTAGCGCCTTCGTGAGGAAGTCGGCAAGCTGATACTTCGACGCTACGTGGATGATCTCTACCTCCTTCTCATCTACGAGCTGACTGAGGAAGTGATGCCGCACGTCGATGTGCTTCGAGTTGGAATTCGAGATCTGGTGTTTTGCGATCTGGATAGCCCCTTCGTTATCTTCATACAGTGGAATGCACGGCCGTAACTCCTTAGGCAACATGAAACGCCAAACCTGCCTCACAAACAAAATCTCCTTCCCCATGTCCGCCATCGCCACGTATTCTGCCTGCGTGGTAGACAAAATCGCACACTTCTGAGTCTTGGAGAACCATGCAATCGCCCCTCCTGCACACATCACTACCCCTCCCGAAACCGACCTACGGTCTGCCGCACGGGAAGCGTAGTCCGCGTCGACAAACGCAATCAAAGAAAATCCCTAAACCGTCCCCCTCTGAAAAGAAATCCCCAAAGAACTAGTCCTAACTGCACACCCTAAATTGCTAAGTGCAGCCTTCCAGTGGATCAACTTCGGTGCAGTACAGTACCTCGCCACTGCTCTCACCGAATTCGCGATATCTGGCCTAGTCAACAAGGCAATCNCCCCCCCCCCGGTGTTTGCCATCGGGGTTGGGTTTTCGTCGATTGGCAACGATGTTGTAAAACAAGCCGCCCCTCCGGTGTTTGCCGTCGGGATTGGGTTTTCGTCGCTTGGCAACGACGTTGTTTCACTTCGTGAACTCGGCAACCAGGTTACCGCTTTTTTTTTTACCTCCGTTGTTTTTTTTGCGGTAACGATCATGGTGGTCGAGTAGACCATGTTGTGCGGGGTGAACCCTCACTCCGCGCAAGGGGGATGATCGCACCACGTTGTGTT
>CACKRE030000489.1:28393-42104 GCA_902602495.3 Ectocarpus sp. CCAP 1310/34 | reverse complement strand
GGGGGGGGGGGGGGGGGGGGTCTAAGAGAGGCCGTCGTACATGAAATACATAAAACATCTTCCAGATTTCTTCAGTGAACGTCCTCTGATAGACATACAACGGGGGCTCTCTACGGCAACACACGCAATTTTTGTACCAGCACGAGAATTGTTGCCCTTACGAGACGCGTGACGCGAGTGTCCACAACCACATCACAACCGGCTCGCGCCAACATGAGAAGCATCTATAACAGAGAAGCAGCTACGTAGCTCCTGCTTACCACGGAGGTTTCCGGGGCTAGGCAGCGAGCGGGGGGGGAGATTCGATTATCAACGTCTTTGCCCCGAGTCGGTCGATCTGTCTGCCTCGTCGTCAGACTCCACACGTCGTCGTGGAGCATTGGCAGGCGGGCGCTACATCTTACCGCCCAACTTCACTCAAAACATGACGCAGCGTCTGATCGTCAACCAAGAGAAGCAGGATCGAGTACGGAGCACAGACCCTCAGTTCTCCTCAAGAAAGCGGTCCCCTTTCGCATGCATACATGTAGCCAACTTACTCAACTGAAATATATTGCCCAATAGATCTCAAAAAGGTTTCTTGTTGACAAGGGAGGGGTTGGTCGGTCCCCTCTTCGTGGCACTCTGCGACCCCCCCCCCCCCCCCCCCCCCCCCCCCCCCCCCCCCCCCCCCCCCCCCCCCCCCCCCCCCCCCCCCCCCCCCCNCCCCCCCGCCGACAGCACTTTTTTTTTTTAACTCTTGAGCTGTTTCAGCAAAAGCGGCGTCGCGACAGCGATGCCGGCGCAAACGGCCGCCCCGATTTTGGCAACCAACGCCTGCGTCTCGAGAGTTGAGTTCTCCACCTTTCCCTGCACGTGAGGAGAAGAAGGCGAGGCAGGAGGGGGGAGCAGAGGGGACACCGTGGTGGCGGTTGTAACAGCATTCGGAAGACGGGGGGGCGTTTCGCNGGGGGGGGGGGGGGGGGGGGGGGGGGGGGGGGGGGGGGGGGGGGGGGGGGGGGGGGGGGGGGGGGTAAGAGGGCGCGTTTCGATGGGGATGTTGCTTCTTCGTCACACTTACCAACCGTTGTAATCATCTTCTGACTATCCATTCCAGATACCACCTCAAGAATTTCGGGAAAAAAAACGTCCGCTTTTTCCTGGAATACCGTTACCATCCCGCACTGACCGACCCAACCGGCAATGAGAGAGGGACGATTCCGTGGACACATTGTGCTTTTTGTGTTATCGCTTTTAAAACAGCGTTTTCACATATACGGGCAGAGGAAAAAAGTCCCTTGAAGACAACCACCACCACCAGCCAGCGCACACATGCCGTTCCTCCCACCTTCATCTTGGCCCAGCCCTTCTCGCTGGCCACCGCCGACAGAGCCCAAGCGACCACGCCGGCGTAGACCGGGTCTCCGGTGGTCCCGGTAACGGCGACCGCCAGACCGACCGCGGACGCAATGGACGCCAGCGAGAAGTTCAGCTTGCCCTTGTCGGAGGTTGGCAGCAGCGAGATGTAGTTGTTGAGGTTCACCAGGGTCGCGCAAGACACCCACCCGAAGTGAAGGCTGATAAGTGAGGCGAAATTGTCGTCGGTTTGGCGAGAGCGCGGCGGATGCGACCGGGGGGGGGGGGGGGGGGGGCAAGTGAGGCCGGTTGGCGAGCGGTGGCAAGCGGTGGTGATATTTTCCCGCATGCGGCATGCGGAAACGTGTCGAAAGAGTAAGGCAAGCACCCGTGGCTTCGGCTGCTTCAAAAACCATAGACAAGGTATGCAAAGAGTTCAGGATTTGGGAACACACCCTGCAGAGGTTTTTGTTCTCTTCTGTCATTTCCACCAAACATATGTGACCTGCGCCTCAAAGGGTTGAAACCCTTCGCTTTGCTAACCACCCCAGGACATACCTGACGGGAAGGTGCACCAAGCCGTACTGGAGGTTCGACATTTCGCCTGCCGCCAGGGCCCCCCTGACAACGTGATGGGCACCTCCCAGGCATGCCGCGGTGCCCCCCAACAGCACAGCCGGGAACCAGAGGAGACCCGAGTCTCTTGCCCACTTCCGGAAGGAAAGGCACCAGCAGGACTGGGTTTTCCAAAAGAGGCGTTTGAATGTGGGGATGAGCTTGGCATGGCGACAATTTAATAGGTTTCTCGGGGTTCTGTTTTATTTTAGCACACGATAGTATGCGGAACGACCTCGGCCCTAGAGGATGAGGGGGGGCGGGAGGTTGCCAATTATAGGTGGACGTGTTTCCCTGGCGGGGGGGATAGTCAGTTAGTATGGCATGCACTTCGACCTAATGAGGTTGATTTTGTGGGATGGCAACACGCGGGTTTTCCGAATACACCGAATGATGCTCGGCAGAGATAACAACCGTCTCCTGTTTCGACCTACGATCAAAAGCGAAACCTCCCCTTCAAAATGACAGACCAGCAGCAGCACCATTTGGTCGAAAATCGTTGCTCCATTGCTCACGAGTGTTTGACCACCGGGACCAAAACTAGTGAGCGATCATGCAAGAATTAGCCGCACGGCCGCACAACGCACTCATGTCAGCAACAAAAACAAAACACCACTACAAACAAGGCGGACCGCTCGAAGAACGATTTCTCTCATCACCACACCACATGACAGCTCTGCCATGGCATCTTGGGTAGCAACAAGAACAGAGAACAACGAGGACATCGGCACGCGGTCGTAAACCAATCTGCTCGCAACATCAGTTCGCCAAAGCAGCCAAGGCAGCAAGGCATTACAGCTAACTTCTTCACCTCCTGGCACCCCATCGATCCAACCCGTAAGACCCATGAACGATGCATGCCGTGGCAGTGCTGCTGCACACACCGCAGTACGATCGTACGTCGAACGATATCGTTGGCCCTTTGCTACGTGAAACGCATGTGTATGTGTACCTGAACGAGAAAGGCCGATGAAAGCCAGGGGCTGAGCTTGCTGAGCCACCCGGCCGCGGCGCTAACGCCCTCTAGCGGCAGTGTTTGGTACACCGCCAGGGCAGCTTCGCCTGACACGAACGAAAAAAAAACGAGAAAGGGAAGGGGGGTGCGGGGGTGGGGCGGTTGCACTATACACCGACATGGATTGATAAAATTTCAGCGTCCTTGCAGAAAAAAATGAGTCAGAGAGACCCAAAGTTCGAGTCTGATCCAGCAGAGCTGCACTTGGAAGTTTAGTATTGGCACAATTTTAACGTGAACTATGTCAAGGACTTCGACAACAATTAAACGCAATGAATCGAAATAATGAAACAAAATGAACAGGACCCTCACTTCGATATCGGTGTGCCGTAGATTGCAATATCAACTTTCATGAAACACTCACAAGCAATCGCGGCAAGTATTGCGAGCCAAGGCACCGCCCAAACCGAAGATTTTTGGACCTCATCCGAGAGAGAGGCGGTTAACCATGGAATGTTTCAACCATGGAATGTTTCCATGGCATAACCATGGAATGTTTCTAATACATATGGCGTAACATCAACGCAAATAAGGTAGACAATAGTGGATCAACACGCTTCACGCGCGCCTTGCACACCGTGACCGCAAAAAAACAAGAAATCATCTGCACAACCGAACACCAAACACTCTTTGCGGGTTCCGACGACAATCTCTTCCCTCACACACCTAGGAATATGGGCCCCCAGATTGAGAACGCCCACCCCGCCGGCATGAAGTAGCGAACCAGAGGAAGCTTCGCGTCCTTCGGGTCCTCTGGCTCCGGGCCATCCAGTCTCCCGCCGGCGGAGACGGCCGCGGTATTGATGGCCCAGGAGGTGAGGGTCAAGACCTGGGTCGGTTTTGATTTGAGGGTGACAGCTTGGGTCAACGGGAGGAAACAAAAAGAATGGATAGTCTCTCTGTGTTTGTTTATTATATGGGAAAAGAGGGGCGAGGACAGCGAATGTAGTTTTAGCTGAGAAGAGGATGGGGGGTCACGATGGTCGGAGCGTCCGATGCCGGTTGGGCCTATTTAGACCCGGCACCTCGAATATCGCGGTTGTTGCAAAAGCGAGCAAGAGAGGACCCAAAACCATAGCAGGGTATTGCCGGCTTCGGTCGTTGTCAACGACAACGATGTAACGATTTCGTCTCTCGCCCGTGAGGCAACAATTTTCGTGTATGCGATGGAAGCATTGCTGCACTGGGTAGAGACAAAAGCGTCCGTTCTAGCGAAGGCGTAGACACAAAGACAGATGCTGGTAGATCCTGCAGCGCGTGCGATGGACCATGGACCCACGCGGTTGGGGCCCACCCACAGCTTGTCGACCCCACACCGACAATCCAGGCAACGCATAATACGACTCTCCAGGTGGCGCGAAAAGCTCTTGTACCCATCTATCTAACCATGGTGTAGGGCATCGTTGTTTCAATAGCATGGTTTCGAAGCTTTGTCGCTTGGGCACTTGAAACATGCCACTTGGACACCAGCAGCGGTGGGCGGGCAACCATTGTTAAGTTTACCTCGGGGAAAGTTACATAGATCTTGAAGCAGTAGTCCGTACATCTCCACTCTCAGGCCCACGATCATCCCCCCCTCCGCGTGCGCCCACACACCCTCACACACCCTCCGGTGAACCGCTTGCCCTGCGTTATTACCATCTACATACACTGCTGCTGCTGGGGCAACCTATATGTACAGGAGTGCAGCTTCTTAGCACAGCGTGTACTGCATACCGTAGTCTCGACTATACTGTGGCTGCCAACACTACTAGCACAGGCACTGCAGGGGCTCACCTGCCATGGTTTGACGTGAGGCAGGCTCCAGCTGACAAGGGCTCCGCTCTCTGCGGCGAAGTACAACCCTCCGCAGCCGGCTATAGCAAGCGCAGTGACGCTGACGGCACGCTGAACGGGCTGGTGGGAAACGGGGGGCATACGCGGTATATTGAACAAACACTACATCAGTACAATTTGATTGTTGGATTTGGAAATGGTTGTTGGCCAGGACCGGGGAACAAGTGGCCGGGCACAACGGCTCGCTCATGAATTAGGTCAGCCGGCTAGGCTGTCGTAGATGAGCCTCAACAGCAAACATGAGCCGCTTGCACCTCGCCGGATGTTCCTGGTAGCACGTATGACGGAGATATTCGAAACTTCGAGAACATTCAGCGTTGAGATTGGCGCGCCAACCATCTTCATACTGCAACAACAAGCAAAAACCCTACATTCCTGCGCATCAGGAGAGTCTGCTAGAGCTAGTTTCTCCAGAGACACTGGGCAAGCTAGGCTGTCGTAGATGAGCCTCAACAGCAAATATAAGTCGCTTGCACCTCGCCGGATGTTCCTGGTAGCACGTATGACGGAGATATTCGAAACTTCGAGAACATTCAGCGTTGAGATTGGCGCGCCAACCATCTTCATACTGCAACAACAAGCAAAAACCCTACATTCCTGCGCATCAGGAGAGTCTGCTAGAGCTAGTTTCTCCAGAGACACTGGGCAAGCTAGGCTGTCGTAGATGAGCCTCAACAGCAAATATAAGTCGCTTGCACCTCGCCGGATGTTCCTGGTAGCACGTATGACGGAGATATTCGAAACTTCGAGACCACTCAGCGTTGAGATTGGCGCGCCAACCATCTTCATACTGCAACATCAAGCAAGAACCCTACATTCCTGCGCATCAGAAGAGTCTGCTAGAGCCAGCTTCTCCAGAGACACTGGGCAAGCCATCTTCAAACTGCAACAACAAGCAAAAACCCTACATTCCTGCGCATTAGGAGAGTCTGCTAGAGCTAGCTTCTCCAGAGACACTGGACAAGCTATCTTCATACTGCAACAACAAGCAAAAACCCTACATTCCGGCGCATTAGGAGAGTCTGCTAGAGCCAGCTTCTCCAGAGACACTGGGCAAGCTATCTTCATACTGCAACAACAAGCAAAAACCCTACATTCCTGCGCATTAGGAGAGTCTGCTAGAGCTAGCTTCTCCAGAGACACTGGACAAGCTATCTTCATACTGCAACAACAAGCAAAAACCCTACATTCCGGCGCATTAGGAGAGTCTGCTAGAGCCAGCTTCTCCAGAGACACTGGGCAAGCTATCTTCATACTGCAACAACAAGCAAAAACCCTACATTCCTGCGCATTAGGAGAGTCTGCTAGAGCTAGCTTCTCCAGAGACACTGGACAAGCTATCTTCATACTGCAACAACAAGCAAAAACCCTACATTCCTGCGCATTAGGAGAGTCTGCTAGAGCTAGCTTCTCCAGAGACACTGGACAAGCTATCTTCATACTGCAACAACAAGCAAAAACCCTACATTCCTGCGCATCAGGAGAGTCTGCTAGAGCCAGTTTCTCCAGAGACACTGGGCAAGCTAGGCTGTCGTGGATGAGCCTCAACAGCAAATATAAGTCGCTTGCACCTCGCCGGATGTTCCTGGTAGCACGTATGACGGAGATATTTCAAACTTCGAAAATATTCAGCGTTGAGATTGGCGCGCCAACCATCTTCATACTGCAACAACAAGCAAAAACCCTACATTCCTGCGCATCAGGAGAGTCTGCTAGAGCCAGTTTCTCCAGAGACACTGGGCAAGCTAGGCTGTCGTGGATGAGCCTCAACAGCAAATATAAGTCGCTTGCACCTCGCCGGATGTTCCTGGTAGCACGTATGACGGAGATATTTCAAACTTCGAAAATATTCAGCGTTGAGATTGGCGCGCCAACCATCTTCATACTGCAACAACAAGCAAGAACCCTACATTCCTGCGCACCAGGAGAGTCTGCTAGAGTCAGCTTCTCCAGAGACAATGGGCAACAGTAGCGTTGGGCATTGCCTGCGGTATTAAGAAAAATGAATGCACACACAGAAGACTTTCGGTTCGGTATCTATCAATTTTGGCTCAGACCTCTCACCTTCTCCGGAATGATGCCCTGCAGAAAAGACATTGTTCTCTTGATGTAGCAGTGAGGGTGTGGGTTTGAGGGAATGTGAAGTGTGGGGCGGGGACTTGCACAGCAGTTGAGTGTGTTGGTTGTTGGTTGTCGGTTGCCTTCCACGTGTCGCTGCTGTGTTTGTGAGAAGAGGCACACGTACGTAGGGCACGTGTCATGTTGAAAGGGTAACACGCGGCGCGATTTCAAATATTTTTTTTTGGGGAATGTTCGGGTTTGGATACCGCCTTGGCATACCCCACGGGTTTCTCATTTCGATACCGCGGCACCCCCGGTTGGATAGAGTGCGACAGAGCCAGACCACAGGCCAAGAGCACCGGTCGTAGCATGCCCGGCTCTACAGATACCAGGGGGAACGGCGCCACGTAACCAGGCCTTGCACGCACCCACGCTTCCGTCAAAACCATCAGACCTGGGAAAAAATAGATTCAGAGTTTGGCACATCATGCCGCAGGTTTACGGTGCCTCGGAGACAGATCGGGCAGATCGGCCACAACACGCCGGCCCACGTCACCAGGAAGTGCCGACAGGCAGCGCAACATGCGGCAGAGCCGGAGGGGGTGATTCAGACGCTTCCACCCGACGCAAACCAAGCGATAACGCTCCAGGTGATGCGGCGGGCGTCGTGGCAGCCCTAGGATCCTCGTCACATCACAACACACCACACACACCACCAAGAAATGCGGCTCAACCACGAATGCCACAGCCGTGCCCGCCCGCTCACAAGAAACCAGGAACTCCTACCAGTAGTACTTTGAGCCAGGCTCAATCCTTATTTTGTCCCCTCTGAGCAACGGCTTCTATATAGGAATTGTTGTAGCACCGGCCGCTATGCTCAAGTTCTAGGCCCTTTTTTCTTATATTAGTCCAACATCTACGCCTCGGTTTCTTACGGACAGAGTACCACACCTTGGACAAAATGTAGACCACGTCTCTGCTACATATTGCAGTACTTCACCAAAGTAGGATTCTATCTACATAATAGACGTGTCTACTGTGATTACTGCGTGTATTTCTTACGAGCGGGTCGGCACTGCTGTACCGCTGACTGCTGTTTGTGTTGCATATCAGGGGCTGCGGGGGTCACACCTGTCACGCGGGAGGAGCAGCAGGCCTTGAGAAAGCAGCGGCGCGATCGTGCCCGGGAAGCGAAGATCGCGCAGACTATGATGAAGAACAAGTCGTGCCAGCTGCAGCTGCAGCAGCAGAAGCAAGGGGGAGGCGGCGGAAAGAAAAAGAAGCGTCGCTGGGCACCGGGGCAGCGCGGGATGGGCACGCTAAAGGCTAAAGCTGAGCATGAGGCCGCGGCGGTGTTTGACCAGTGGCTCCGGGTCAAGCTCGCCGCCTGGAAGGAGGGAAGGGTGCCGGCGAATCCTGATGGTGGAGGGAGCAGCCTTGCGCGGCCGCCGGAAGAGAGTGGGGTCACGGAGGAGATTGACTTCGACCCCTCCCAGGACGAGATAGGTGGGAGCCGCAATGGGGCAAGAAGTTTGTGTTGTGGCTGCAAAGATGATGCTTTCGTCGGTGCACAGGTTACGTGCTGTAGGGTCAGGGGTGGCACGGTCCAACCAGCGGTTGGTGTGTAGATACGTGGCATTGGGTGTTGCCTGTCGTGGACGTTTGGTAGTGCGGCACAATTCGCCAATGGCGGCGATGCACAGGACCAAGCTTAGAACACTGTTCCGGATTCCCCCTCTAAGCACACTACCCGTCCCAACCCCCTACGTCGGACACGCAACAAACAGCCTTTCCGCCCAGTCTTAGTGCCCAGCAGCGACGCCAGATCCACGGATTGGCGATGGAGCTGGCGCTTTTCCACGCCTCGAGCGGGGCAGACCCAAACAGGCACGTCATCATCTCCAGAACAGGTGGGGGTTTTCCTTGGTGGCAAGACCAAGAGCTCTGATTGGTTGGTTTCCACTGAGCACCGCAAAAGCAAGCACCACGAAGCACTTGGCACGCCGCAGACAACGATGTCACGACTCGGCCGCGCCGCCCGTGCGAGCAGCTGTTTGTTTGTACATGGGGGAGGTTGGAGCATCCACAGCAACTTTTTTTGTTCCGCTCACACCTGTGTTGTGTTGTGAGTAAGGCAGATGCTGCGATGACACGCTCGGAGCACCCCGAAAACACTAACGCGTGTGTTTTCGACGCCCCGGGCTGTAGTCGATTTGGGAAGACGAACTTCGGTATGCCACACGTTGAACACATGAAACCTCGACGACATCTCCTGATTCATGTGTGCACTCCCCGGTGTAACCCGAGTCTCGCCTGCCAACCCCCCCCCCCCCCCCCCCCCCCCCCCCCCCCCCCCCCCCCCCCCCCCCCCCCCCCCCCCCCCCCCCCCCCCCCCCCCCCCCCCCCCCNCCCCCCCCCCCCCCCCCCCCCATGGACAGGGGTTTTTCAGGGGAAGATACTTACACGCGGCGGGAGCAAATGGTACAAGCCCGGTGTCGCCGCCCCTGTGGTAAAACGGTTCGCGATGCAGCCAGGTCATGAAGCGATTGCGGAGCCCTTTTTGGTCGCCTTGCGCAGGTGATAAGATGGACCGGACCATGATGGGATGGGACACTTTAAGCGTAGCGTGGGGTGCTGCCACTACTGTCGCGGTCGGGAGACGTTTGAATTATGCCTACTCATGCGGAGGCCGAAACCGTAACCATTTCCAGGACATAGAATAGTGGTTTCCCCGTTCGTGTAGAGCCATTTCCACCATTTGAGTGCTGCTGACGCAAAGTAGAGCAAAAGGCGGCGGGCCTACACCGTCGACTCTTGACACGCCACCGGATTCAGCTGCGTCGCACGGTCATCTCTTACGCAGGAAGGCTTGTCGCAGACAGACGTGTAAGGCCGATGGGTAATGGAGCACGCGTACAATATCTACAACACGTTCAATAGTATGTGTTTTTTTGGTCTGGTTGGCTGGAAGTATTTCAAAAGGTGGAGAACAGGGCACCATCCCACCTGCAAGACTCGTTCCTATGTTCCTATCGACCCCCCCAAAGAAACGAATCGGTGACAATTATTCCCCAATCGGTCAATAAACAGATCCGTGCGTTTGTTGCTTGTTCTTATCATCATGTCACCGCAAAAAAACATTTCTTGGCGCTGAATGCACGCCTTGCTTGGCGCACAGCAAGTCAAATCGACATGGCTCACCATAGAGTGGTGGTCCAAGCACAAAAATGACCACAGCCACAGAGGACAACACACTTGTAAAGACCCTGTCCACCCGGCCTGCTGTTTTCAGCACAGGGGGCAGGGAGCAGTGTCGCAAACTGGGCGTTGTTTGCGATTTCCTCGAGTCCTCCCGCTCATTTTGCCGGTGGTGACCCCAGTGTGACATCCTTTTGTTACCACTCCCTGCCGAAAGGTAGACGACCTTAACAATCATAGAGCGGCGGCGGCGCTGGGAGCCAGTATCATATACATGACCAATCCGAAAGAAGTAGCGTGCCGGAGGCCCTATTGCTCCACTGCTGTGTGGTGCCGTGGATTGATGTTGCTGTGTCCGACCAAAAACAGGTCATCTCACCGCATTCTTTCAAACGGGAGTTTGGTGAAGTGGCGCACATCAATCACACACCTTCTTGAGCAGCACCCAAGCCCCCAATACCCACGAAGCAGCATGGCGCCGGGAATGAGGATTATATAGACAGCCGAACAGAAGGAATCAGCGCGTTGGAGGCCTTGGCTCTGCTGCTGTGCTCATTTCACGGTGTCCGTGTTTGTTGTGTGTGATGAAAATATATCCTCGCCCGTCAACAGCGGCAGCTGAAGACGAGAGCGCTACGCAATGACTCGGTTTGGACAAACAACGACCTGAACGCGGCTTCTGCCGTTTCTCATTCTTTGCAATAGGCCTGGACATAAGTCCAGCAGTCTTGCGAGCACTCTAAGTGGTGCTAGCGCCCGCGGTGCGCCTGCCCGGTCCGTCTGTTAAAGTCCCGAATTATTTCACATTACCGTGAAAGGAGCAAGCACGAAAAAAACCTGCGTACTCTTTTCACGGAAACGTGAAAAAAATCGTCGACATGCCTCCCTGTATTTTTTGAAAGGACCGATTCGGAACCTTTTCCGCAACTTTTTCTTCTGATAGGAATGAACCTAACAACACAGCAGTAGTTCTGGCGGTCATCAGACAAGGCGAAGACTGAGAGCACACTACGATTCGAGTTTGAAGCTCGCGTTTTCCCATTCATTCCTAGCGATGCCTTCGATTTCTCATCTGGTAAAAATATTTGGTCAAACAGCGAACACCTGTTGCAGTTGAATGCTCAGTTCCGCTCCGCCCCCGCCCCCCACCTACCCGAACAATCGTTTGCGGGTGCCCTCGCTCCGGGGTGTAGCTTCCACGCGAGCGTTCAGCTTCATGAGCCGGGGTTTGAGCAGTGGCTCAGGGCCAACGTGCCGCCAACCAGCCTCCCCAATGCTTACGGCTATGCGGCTGCCCCTGAATTTGAGGTGGAAAAGGCCCAGACAGCCTTCTTGGAGTGGCCGCTGCTGCATGAAGTGGAGTACGAGTACGTCGACACTCCAGCTAAGGTCAGTTGCACACAGACAGTCGTGTGTTATTTTGAGGTTAGACGGGGAGGCGATCTCACCCCATGACGCGCCAGCAAGGTAGCAGCATAGGGCTAGCGCTACCGCACTCACGAACCTCTCATTTTGGCTGAGGCTGGGGTTCTTGGTTCCTCTTGTGGGCTACAGATGCCGGCTATCTAGGTTCTTGCGAGGCTCATCAATGGCGCTCAAGTTCTTGGTCATTTGATAAAATGTTGAACGTGAAGTTCTTCAACTGCTACAAGTGTTTGTGTGTGGGCGCTATCTGTAGACTATGCCAGGAAATTACGTCCAAGCGCTGTGCAGGGCGTCCCCGCGTCCTCGAAAACAAGGCCTGCCTTCGCCTGCTAGATTCTGGCCCGCCGCCCGTTCCAGAGCCCAGACATCCCCAGCGGTTTCCCGTTTTCCTTCTATATTCTTCCATAAGCGGGGCACCACGAAATCATCCAGCAACACACGAGACAGACAGAAAGAGAAAGAGAGAGAACCTCGCTACCTTCCGTTCCTCCCTCCGCTCGCGCAGCTCTCCGCCCTTGCTGAGGACCTGAATGCGTGCCGAGAGTGGAGCTTCGATGTGGAAGCCCACAACGCTCGAACGTACCATGGGTTGGTGTGCCTCCTTCAAATATCCACGGAATGGAAGGTGCGTCTCTGCGGGGTTGACAACCGTCCCGTGTAGTGTTTTTTGATGGGGTTGATGTGTACCAAAACACCCAACATGGCATACTCGTGTGTGTGTTGGGGCGTGGGGGGTCTATGGTTGGCATCGGCCACGCTGCCCAGTTGACCGATAAAATGCATCACTCAAGTAAGCAAACACCGGAACGCTGTCTGATCGGCTTTCCGTATTATTTGGTGTGTGGGGGTGTCTCCTCTGCGAGAAATTTCACTCTTACTACTGTAGCTTGTTCCGCAGGTTGACAGAATCACTTCTGGCCGTACGTTTGCTTTTTCAGTTTTATGTTTCGGGCCAACCTTTATTTTTTAAATTCCGAGAGTGCATATTTTTTTGGTGCATTACGCCTCACGCCGAGCGATCCTAAAGGCATTTTCCTCTGTACATAAGCCTCTGCACAACAGCTGGCCAACGGATTGTACAAACGTCACAATCCTGCAGCCGGTGGTGTCTCTCGAAACGGAGCTTTCTTTTTTTGTTCATAAGTTTCATCTCTCTTGGTGTTGGCGACGTCGTCTTCCCTCAGGACTACGTCGTCGACCCCCTCGCCGAAGGCATGTGGGACAACATGGGCCTTCTCAGGGATGCGTTTGGAAACCCGGACGTCTTGAAGGTGATATATGAGGAAATACGTAGTCTTGGAGCAGTTTGCCGAGCGTTTTGTTCACGCTGTGCCGCAGAGGTGCTGATAACCGGGTTTGCATGAACGCCGAGGCATGTTGCGAAGAAAAAAAAGTAACATGGGATGCTTGCTGCCGTTGGGGTTACATTTAGAAGACAAGAAAACTGTAGGCTATTGCAATTTACATACGTGTACTCAAAGTATAGCTCGTCCTCGTACTACCCCCATGCCTATTTCAAGAACGACACGCCGCAACCGCACGTGACGAAAACAAAACAGATCGGTCACTCCATTCGCAGCCTGGACGTCCCCAGCCTGTTCCGCGACTTTGGCTTCGTCATCGTCAACGCCGTCGACACGGAGGTGGGCCATCATCGTCTTTTTCTTGAGAGCCTGTGTGTGCCATTCGTGGATATTTGTTGTTTACCGGAGAGCTCCAACATCGACTGGAAGCGATCAGTCTGAGCTTATTCATACGTAGATACGACCGTTAGCGGGAAACTTGAAGTGATTGTTGTTGATACCGAGTTAAGCAAAGTAGTGGTACTATTTGAGGCCTGTGAAACTGTCTAAACACCCCTCTTGTTGCGGAGAGGGTTCCCTTTAGAGTTGGAAGGCGGGTGGACACTGCAGTACGATCAACAGTATCACCGGGGAGGCTCGCGGCTGCGCACGAGAGACTCGAGTGGGGCTTTGAAGGGAAACGAATCGGATTTGGTATTGCAATAATGAAATCTATTTAGTTGTGAGCGAGGGAGAGATGAGGCGATTCTTGAGGAGGGGTCTCCTTTCACGGCAGAATAAACTGCCAGCTGTGTTGACTCGGTGGCACATTAACTTGTTCTGCTTCATTGGCGTAACGAGCAGCTTCGAAACGAAGAATGTTGACCAGCGGGTGTTTGACTTATCGCGGATGGAACAAAACGGCAGCGCCCGCCCCCCCCCC
>CACKRE030000489.1:340-10974 GCA_902602495.3 Ectocarpus sp. CCAP 1310/34 | reverse complement strand
TGTGCGTGTGAGAGAGAGAGAAGGCAGCTACACCGCTTTTCTTGTGCGCGGGTTCGGCGTGTAGCGCTGGCTCTATCCTGTGACAACAAAAAGCAAGGGCTTGCTTTCACAGCACTATAAAGCACTCGTAAATTCTGACGTGTCAGATGAACTGGCGGAGATCTACGTTCGGTATTTGTTGTCACAGGATAGAGCCAGCGCTACACGCCGAACCCGCGCACAAGAAAAGCGGTGTAGGCTTGCTTTCACAGCACTATAAAGCACTCGTAAATTCTGACGTGTCAGATGAACTGGCGGAGATCTACGTTCGGTATTTGTTGTCACAGGATAGAGCCAGCGCTACACGCCGAACCCGCGCACAAGAAAAGCGGTGTAGGCTTGCTTTCACAGCACTATAAAGCACTCGTAAATTCTGACGTGTCAGATGAACTGGCGGAGATCTACGTTCGGTATTTGTTGTCACAGGATAGAGCCAGCGCTACACGCCGAACCCGCGCACAAGAAAAGCGGTGTAGCTTTGCTTTCACAGCACTATAAAGCACTCGTAAATTCTGACGTGTCAGATGAACTGGCGGAGATCTACGTTCGGTATTTGTTGTCACACGATAGAGCCAGCGCTACACGCCGAACCCGCGCACAAGAAAAGCGGTGTAGCTGCCTTCTCTCTCTCACACACACACACAACCTGCCCGTATCGTACGTACGCATACACCGGTCTATTACCGTTCTCACAAGAGGTTGACCTTTGGTGTATTCTCCACGCCACACACGACACAATGAACCCGTATCATGTTCAGCCTGTACAACAAAAATAAAACTCCTCCCTGGGAGGAAAACACCACGCACGACAGGCACCACGACGTCCGCCATGGCAATATTCAACTATTTGTTGTGGTATCTTCTGTCATGCATTCCGGTGACTCCCGCGATTGACTGGGTGGAGAAAACACCATCGAGATTTTTTTACGGTTGGCTGCCAACAGCACGAAGACGAGGAACCCTACAGTCTTCTCACTTGCGTGCTTCATGCACGGCCAAGACCACCTTCAACTCTTTCACAGGACACGCACACGTGAGTACATTAGGAGACAATCATCTCATTAAAAAAAAAAAAACGTCCTCGGCGCAAGGCGCACACGACGGTCTTGATGGGAAAAACAAACGCCAAATCGCTTACTGGTTCATGTCTACAAGGAAGAAACACGGGCTCCAAAATTCCAAATACTCGAGGCGTGCCATTAAAAGTAGTTGGCCTCTCATAAAACACGAGATTTGCAAACCATCAATGTGACAGACAATGGACATCGAGCTGTCCCCCTGCCGTAGCAGCCCAAAACACGTGCGGTATGCTTTCCAAAACCCACGGTTCACGTAACACATTCCGCCAGTCCATGGCACGTACCGCGGAACGGTCCCCGCCCACCCACCTCGCCGTCGAACTCCTCGTCGTACTGCGGGAAATACTTGCGAACCCCGGCGCCCACGAGTTTCTCGCAGGCATCGAGACGCGCCGCCTTGATCTTGCCCTTCCCCTTGTTAAGGCGTCCTTTCCTCCCCCCGTTGGTGCTGCTTTGGGATTCACTGCTCACGGCTTCCACGTCTTCGTCATCCAAGTCTTCGTTCGCTAGGTCCTCCGCAGTAACTTTGCCCCCCTTCGTCGCCTCGAACCTGGAAGCGTAGGTAGCAGTGGTTGGGGTTGGAGTGGGATTGGGTAGGGGTCAGGGCAGCTGGATGGTAGCCAGGAGCTCCCAGAGGGAGAGGTAAGTGGCGGCATGACGGGAGGAAGATGGGGGCTTCGGGGACCGGAGATGGTTGCGAACCGCGAAATGTTTGTCGCCAGTGCTGTTTTGGCGCCCTTGCCGACTCGGGAACATCGCGTAGATGTCAGGACACATGGCTTGACGAAAGAGACTAAAATCTGTGTGAAACGCATGTTTCTTCCCATCAAAGACACGCGGTTGATACGTGACAAATGACTGTCTTTTTGCTGCGGTTGTTGCTGTCTGTGTTGTTGTTCGAAACAGTGCAAAACAACATCAGCCCCGTACTCGAGGATGCCAGAAAACTGCTTGATCCAAGCACGAGCGTTCGGCTTTGAACCGACAGCATCGTACATATTTGTACGATCATCACCTGCCAGGCGCACTGCACATGGCCAGTCAAGTCCTACGGAGCTAGCTTCCGTTACGAGACTCATTGCCGCTCAATAACGCCAGCAAATGCCGCGCGGAGAGACCACGGTGTGCAGATGACGCAGAACAGAAGAGGCAACTCTGGCCGTGTGTGAGAGAGAGAGGCACATGCAGCTAATGGATCGTTGCCAGGACACGCTGCAGAAGACTCATCTATCCTATCCCATCCTACCCATTCCGACATCCGTTGCTTCGCATACCCTTTTACCATCGAAAAAAACATATTTTCTCAGGATCTGTGGACAAGACCTATCGAATAGATCCATTGTAGATGCCACCACACCAAATCAAACCTGTCCGCAAGCTCACGCTTGCACACGTGTACATGACCTCACCTCACCAACAAATCTGTTCAACAGATCTACTTCTGAAAATGTATCGATTTGCAGCAGGGTCACTGCTGTCGATAGCCGGCGGTTCTGATCCCCAACACGACCCATCTGTAGGACACATCCACCGAGATGTTGTGACAATACAAAACCACATCCGACACACAACGCACACGCATCGCACCTGTCCTCCAGATGCTTGTACTTGGTACACACTTCTAACAGAGCTGCCGAATAGAACTACAGCGGTATCAATGGTACGGTATCGCAAGACGTGTCCGACATAAACATCTGTAGCATTCTAGTATCGAGCTTCGACAACACCCGCATATCACTTACCTGTCATTGAGGTACTTGTACGTGTGCATGCAGTCCTTCATCTCTAGCTCGTTCAAGTCCTCCCGATCCCCGTCCTCATAGCTAAAACACACAACGAGTAGAGGCGAGGACGGGGGGAGGGGGGGGATCTCAAGCGTGCATGCAGGAAATCCACCCTGCTGGGAACGGGCGGGGGGGGTTGCAGGGTGTTGAATTGTACTGGGATCATTTCGGGGGTGTTCTATTTATACGGATACAATTTTCTTGCGATGGGTCTTTGCTAGATGTGGGAATAGCAACTGACATGCGAGTTCAATGTCAAGATAACAACAACAACAACAACATCAATATCAACAAGTGCGGAGCATGCATCAACACTATGGACCCATGACTTGCACGCACACACAGAGGGGATAATTGGTCATGGACGATTCGGGACCCTTTGTAGAAATACATGGCACACAATTACTTGATCTTCCAGAGCGTTCCTTTCAGTCCTTTGAAGCCTGACGGCTTGACCTCCACCACATCCCCGGTGAACACGCCTGCGGCGAACTCCTTCGCTACCTGGGAACAGCAGAGCAACAACAGGAGAAAACAAACATCGAGCAGCACAATTACAAAAAGCCCGAAAACTCTTCGTCACAATCACAGGAGAAGGCAAGCATCGAGAAGCACAACTCAGGCTATTAACACAAGCCCGATAAATTCTCCCCCCAAAATAAGATAAGACACAAAGGTACGTGTAAACATAGGGTAGGACGCGCGTTTCTCGCATGTTACAATCTATCTATGATAGCTATACCGTCCTTCGCCAACAAAAAACAACAAAATACGTGTTTTGAAGCAACGCACAAAATAGCAACTACGCGGCACGCACCTCGAGGGATTTTTATTTCCTGTTGGATCTTTGGTGTACAGCTCTTGTGGGGAGTAGAGAAATAGTAGACGTCACGTTTCGATTCGACCCAGCTTCTTTTTCATGTTTTGGATGCCTTAGCTGCTAATCCATTGACCACGCGTCCTCCATAAGACGGAGCAAGGGGAGGGTAGTCCACATCACGCACTACAAGACCCCCCTCTGGGCTATTCGCTGAGTCACAAGCCCGCTGCATACCCCCCCCCCCCCCCCCCCCACTCACCCGGACCCCCAGATCCTTCTCGTTGCCCTTGAGCGTTCTCGAGTCGCCGTCGTGGCCCTTGGCCTTGGTCTTCTTCCTCTTCTTGGCAGAGTATGCCGCGGACGGCGCGGGCGAAACAGCTCGTCGCTTTCCACTTCCGCCGCCGCCGCCGCTACCAGTCTCCTTGGAAGGGGTAACAACGGCTCCTCTGGGCGACTTCCTGCCTGGGCTCTTGTTCGAGACAGACTTTTCGCCCTTCCGTGGGGGTGTGTAGACTGGGGTAGCGTCTTTCCGAAGGCGGCCCCTGCCCTTCTTCTTCGCNGGGGGGGGGGGGGGGGGGGGGGGGGGGGGGGGGGGGGTACTTATGTTTTGGATGGCCTGATGTGGAATCATTCCTTGATCACGCGTCCTCGACAAGACGGAGCGTTGGACCGATCACCGATGGCCAATCTTCCATTCCTACTTTGGGTAGGTCCAGATGGAGGGACTGAATCGAGGTGGCTGTGTATGGTGGCTGTGGTCAGAAACCATCCCACCATCAAATGCCTCATTAAACTAGCGACCACTAGTCATATCCCACATAACAACATTGTAGAGCTAATCAAGCTGAGGTGCCCCTCGCCATAGACTGCGCGGGACCTGAAAGAGTCCAAGGGCTCTAACTTCACATACACTTGTTGTATGCTCGGGGGGCGTACTCTTATGTTTTGCATGCCTTAGCGGTTAGACCATTGACCACGCGTCCTCGAGAGGACGGAGCATTGTATCCACAGGACCGATCACCGATGGCCAATCATTCCTTTCTACTTTGCCAACGGTGGCTCAAAAATGTCTTCCCTAGTCTGTCTATCCTAACAATACCCCTTCCCGCCTTTTCAACCCACCTCCTTTGCCCCAGTACAGCTACCCTCTCTATTCCATGCCTCAAACATCTCCCTGTACGCCCCATCTATTTTTCCCAGCTCAGTCACGTAAACTTCCCTCTCCTTCTTGTACAACGGACATTCCGCGACTATATGAAGACGGTCTTCGCATTCAAAGACGCAATCACATTTGAACTCGTCGTCTTCGTCGTCTATGTCTTCGTCGACGTTCTCGAAGGCTTATGTCCCCAGTCCTGAATTTGACCTTAAGCTTTGTTCCTGCATCCATTGGTCCACGTAGGTAGTCCTAACGATATCCCTTCCCGCACAACATTCCGTACACTTCTAGACCCTCCTTATCCTTGGATTCTTTCCTCAGATTCTGTTCTTCTCTCTCGGCACAAGCAACAGATATCTTCTCCTTGAACCCCTGTAGACCCTCCGTTTCCAGCGTTTCATCTTCGTCGATGTCGAGCCCCTTCCATACGTCCTCTACAACCTTGACCCATTCCGTGGGTTGTCTACCCCTCTTTTTGTTTGCCCACTTCGCCTCCCATACAATCCTCGGCAACCTCTCCTCTCCCATCCCGCACATGCGATACTGCCAGGTCAGCTTCCTCGCGTCTCTTCCCGACCGTAGGGATTGGATCCCCAATTCTGCCCTCACGGCTGCATTACTTGTGCGCCTGGAGCATCCTAGGATGGTTTTCGCTGCTTTCATCTGCGCCGCCTCGAGTTCTTTCACTACCTTCTTATTTCCTTCCCATACTTCTCCGGCGTACTCTAGCGGCGGTACGATTACGCTCTTCAAAACCGTCAATTTGATGCGTGTATCGAGGTGCCGGTTTGCGAGTATTGGGTGCAGCTTCCCTGCTCGTGCTTTGCCCTTTTCCGCTACCTTGGACATGTGTGCATTCCACGAGCAGTCTTTTGCGATCTCTACTCCGAGGTATGTGTACTGGTCCACTACTGCAATCTCCTCGATCCCCCACTTCCATCTATGTTCTACTGGTTCCTCCTTGTTCTCGTTGCATACCTTGTTGTATGCTCGGGGGTGGGACAATACCCGGAGGTGGGAAATGCGTATGATACGTTTCTTGGCACAGTTGTGCTAGTGTCGGGTAAGAGTGCAACAATGGCTCCAAAACGAGAAGCATCATCGTGTTCACAGCAGCATAGTTTCCCTGAGCCCACCACCCCCAATTTAATGACGATCGCCCATGTCGCCACAGGCACCATTTCACTCCCTCAGCCATCACAATCACTGCTTTTTTGTCACCGACATCCATCTTCACCACCCCAACATCACCGACAACCACCTTGGCCAACCACATCCACCATCCACAGCCACCTACGACCTCATGAACTAACCAACACCCGCATCACCTTCACCAACCCCATCTCGCTAGACACCATACACAGCCACCCACAACCATCACCATCACGACCAACTGCACAGGCACCCACGGACACCACCCTCTCTTGAACCAACTAAAAACCACCACCACCACCCCAGCCTATCGCCGACATCCACCTACCGAGGGGAACTCCCTCTCCATTACCGCCTGGAGGTTGAGCTGCTTGTCGAGCTCGGGTCGATCCACCACCTCGTCCTCCCCCCCGCTGTTGTTCCCCTCGCCATCGCCATCGTCGCACTTCTTCTCGTGCCTGAGGGTCCAAGATTCCTGCTTGCCGTCGACGGGGGGGTTGTAGTCCTTCACGTAACCGCTGACGACGGTGTCCCCCGACCGCTTCAGGATCTTTCGGCCGACGAGCCGCCCCCCCTCTGACCCGCCACCCGCTGCATCATGCACATGCACACACAAGAAAATCATGTTCGGATTTGGTCAAATCCCGCTTTTAGAAGCATGGCGTCGAATCATGAGCCCGTCGGTTAGCGGGGGGACAGGCTGGAGCTGAAAACCAAACTGCTGTCGACAAACCAAAGTGGCGCGACTAGTTGGTCGGTGCCTATGTAGCTTCGTCGACGCATCGTCGTAGGAACGAGAACCGAACAGGGGGGGATGACAAGGGTACAAACACGACAGAGTTACCATAGCACACTATGCTTCCTAGCACGAACACCAGAAGAGCCAGTGTCCACAAACCTTCAATAGGCAAGCGCGCACATGTGTAAGGAGTACGAGGACTGGCCTGACATAGACTGTAGTAAGCAATAGTCTGAGCGCACTGGCGAGCACTTCACGCATGACCAAATGTAACTCGCGTGGGCGCCGATCTGGGGGGTCAAGCTTGTGGTTTCTCGTAGAAAGTCTTGGATTTATCTACTATGCCCTCAATATGCATATATATACTTGCTTCCACTGCTGTAGTGGTAAGCGAAACATGGCATTTCGCTGGACGAACAGCCGTCGTCGTCTCGTGGAGGACGGTGGAAGGGGCGCTCTGTTGAGCTGTCACGGTGATGGAGCTAAAATTGATCGATGGAGGATTCCCGCCCTCCCTGGTCGAACATGCGATCGTCAACGGAGACCAATACAAGATTGCAAGTCTGGTTACAGGGGCTCGTGACCTTACGGCTGTTCGTCCAGCGAAATGCCATGTTTCACTTGGCACTACCGTGGAAGCAGAGAAGTAGTCTATACGTAGCAGGGGCGTCGTACGAGCATGGGCGCGGTGAAAAAAGCAAGCCACGCATGTGGTGCGATGACTGTGATGGATGATGCTCATATTCAAGACTTCCAGCACTTCCATGTCGACTTTATCACGAGCGAAAGATCGCCCCGGTCGTGATGTGATGCAGCTGTTTGATCTTGTGACTCTCTATTTAGATCTTTGTGGGTTCCAATCTCTCTCTCCTCTGGGTCGAGAAAATCGTGATCTCAAGGTGGTAGGCTCATGGTCATGATGAGCAGCACCTGCAACGGGAAGGCGGAGAAAAACATAAAGAAGTGGATGCCTCTTCTGCCAGCAGAATGCGACCGTTGTAGACTTACAACACTTACACACAAAGCAGTATACATGCACATACACAGCTAGGCGTCTCATCTCCTGCTCCTCACCTCTCCCAGAGAAACCAAACGGGAGGGTTCGCCCAAGAGACAAACGGAGAAGGGGCGGCCGGCAATCTATCGATCGCTGTGTACGCTACTGCATGATATAAAACATAAGGTTGCCTTGAACCGCTTTGGCCCATGCAGGCGCACACAACCAGCACATGAGCGAGGTACGCAGCAATAACGCGTCCCGTTCCCTGCCCCGGTGATCTACTTATGGGTCATGGGGTATGGAGCAGCCTTTATCTCTTCTGTACGTGTGTCTGTGGGACGGTAAATGATTGCTGCTGCAGGCTGCAGAGGCTGCAGAATTGTTAAGTCGCGCCGCTCTCTCGATGCTCTCGAAGCCGACACAGCAACAGCAACAGCAGAAGGGTGGTTGTAGGTGCTGCCTTGTCACCATCTAAAAACAAGCAGGTCCCGACAGCGGAGCAGCTGCGAAAGGTCTTGCCAACAGGCAGACACGCAAACCGCCAACACGCCTGTGCAAGCACCTCCTCTTTGTGTCCATCTCTCCCAGACACAAAATAGTACAGCAGTACTCAGTAGACCGCACGAGACAGCTCGCTCTCACAAACGCCTTCAATACGTGGCAGTGAACGCGTACCAAGGGGCACAAAGCACGAGGGAGGAATCAATCAACCTTTGTTTTTGATGGGGTTCATCCACACCTCATGCCTTTTGGTCAGCGGCTGGCTACCAATTACGCGAACAACGGTTCGACACGCTAGACTCGCTTGAATCGAGCATGAGACAGAGGCGGCCCATACCAGCAAAAGAAGCAACACCGAGACCTGAGTTGAGCGAATTCGTTATGGCACCCCTACGAAGCCTACACCTTCCGCCGCCGAGCTTGTCTCGGAGTTGTCATCCTTACGTGCTCGAGACGGAGAACGCCGCCCGTTCATGCTGTGCTTGATTCCGTCCCGCGCTACCGGTGCCAACCTCGCGCCTCTTTTGTGGTGAAGCTGGTGGGATGGGGTGTATGTTGTTGTTGTTGTTGTTGTTGTTGTTGTAGTAGTAGTTGTAGTTGTCTTCACATATAAAACCGTTCCGATCTCTCTGTACCCAGTACCTTCGTATGTCCGTACACTCAAATCAACTGGCCCCGAGGGGTCCACAAGTCAATAGAAATCAACGACATATATTCTGGAGTCCTCCACTCCCTCTGCGCGCTATGCGAGGTAACAACTGAGACTAGGAGTCACCATCGCAGGCCGGAGAGAAAGAGGTACACCCCCTTGGTTCAATCTTCGTACTTCACAACGCAAGCAGAGACAAGGCCATCTGGCACAGAAAAAGAAAAAAAGAGAGAAAAAAAAGATAGACTGCTGTGTCTTTGTACAAGCCCAACCTGCCGCCATGCACAACATACTGCTGCTGCCGTTCACCTGTCGCCGCACTTCCACGTCTACCTGTCCATGACACATCTGCCACTTCATACGACAACATCTGGGAACAACACGGACACAGGGAGTACTCCCCCTACCCATACACAACACCGTCAAAACTGCCTGTAAGCTAGAACAACCTCTCACTCCTCTCTTTCCACATACATGCTTTTCTTCGCTTTTTGTCTTTTTGTCTATTTCTCTCTTGTCTGTGCCAGATGGCCTTGTCTCTGCTTGCGTTGTGATGTACCAAGATTGAACCAAGGGGGCATACTTCATTCTCTCCGGCCCGTGATGATGACCCTAGTCTCAGTTGTTACCTCGTATAGCGCGCAGAGGGAATGGATGACTTCAGAATATCTGTCGTTGATTTCTATTGACTTGCGGACCCCTCGGGGCTTTTTTGGTTGAGTGTACCTTTTTAGGGTAAGTCAACCTGCGACGAAGGGAATCGACCGTGTCAAGTGTTGGACCAGTGCGGACACGATGGTACCGGGTAGAGAGAGATCGGAACGGTTTTTAATGTGAAGACAATAACAACAACAACAACAACAACAACAACAACAACAACAACATACAAATGATGTAGATGATAATGATACACTCGGTCTTTCTTTACTTATGGTCCTAAAAATATGCCGACACACGGGCGAGAGAGGCCACTATACCCATTGCATATAACACCCACACACCCACATACATGTCAGTGATGAAACCCCAACCACCCGCCTCTATCGGCGGCCACGTCTGGAGGCAATGATGAGATAACGTTCTCCCGTGCCCTTCTCACATTGAACGACATGCCATTACACAACAAGGTAAATATGTTCTCCAGCGCCGCACATGCCCCCATACATCACAACAAAAAATTCAAAGCCTGGTTTGGTGTGTTGTTGTTTGTGTAATGGTTTTGGAGTAAGACAAAGTGGCATCGTAACTCGCTTCGCTCGCAGACACACTTCACGGGGTTCCGGACGCGGTGCAGTGTGCGGTTACAGTGCCGTGTGACTCGCTTCGCTCGAAGGCAATTGGCGAGGTTTCGGGCGCGGTGCAGTGTGCGGTCACAGTGTTGTGTGACTCGCTTCGCTCGAAGGCACTTAACGGGGTTCCGAGCGTCGTGCAGTGTGCGTCACAGGAGTGCCGTGTTGCTCGCATGTACTCAAAGGCAGTTTGTCCGCAGCAGCGTCATGTTCCCCCTTTCGAGGAGTTCCTTATTATGTGCTTCGTCACACACCGGTGTGCCTCTCCTCTCCTTCTACTGCACAAGGTGAATAATTGTTCGACCGTTCAGCAAGTGCATAGACTAAGTCTACTCCCCCTCGACACGTGTTGCCCCACCTAAACCGTTGTACAGAACTCCAGGCCACACACCCGCCCACCCGTCTGGGGCGTAGTATGACCGT
>CACKRE030000488.1:30896-50204 GCA_902602495.3 Ectocarpus sp. CCAP 1310/34 | reverse complement strand
GTTTTCTTGTATTTTATCGCTCTGCTGACCCTTGGGGTCCATTTTATTTTGGTATACCTTTTCTAGGTACGTTAGCCTGTGACCACGGAAATTGGCCGAGTCAAGTGATGGATTAGTACGGAGAGATTGAGACAGAAGGAGGTACTGGATAGAGAGACCGGGATGGTTTTTAATGTGAAGACAACAACAACAACAATCATCGAGATCGTGCGACCAGCAGGATTTTTTATGCTGCTGTGCGGTCCGATTTTGAAACGCTCATGAAGTCGATCAAGTTTACTAATGACGAGCTTTATTTGCAGCGCGTCGCTTCCAACTAACGGAGACCAGGATTTGATTAGCGAGAAAAAACTCACTCTGTCGGGACTCGGACCCATGACCTGGCCCTTAGCAAGCTGCGGGGCTACCCACTAGACCACCGGGGCGACCGGTTGCGTGTGGGGCCTCAAACTTAAGCGTAGCTCTTCCCTTACATGTCCCACTCATCGCCATACATACTGTAGTCGATTCAAATGCCTGGGGTCATGTAGACTTTAGTCTACGTACGTAGGTGTGTAGCCAGAGCAACGGTGCTACGTATTTTAGACGAAGCGTTCCAAGATCGGACCGCACAGCAGCAGCAGGTCAAAAACCCTGCTGCTTGTCGTCGCGCACCGATCTCGATGATGTAAGAAGTGTTTGGAAAATCGCAGACCTCCAAATGGTCTGTTGTGTATCGCAACGTCTAGATCTACAATTATGAGACTGTTGTCTCCAGGTTCGCGTGTGACCAAGTTCCCTTAGGGATGGGCGGTGTGGATACACACCGGATCAACCTCTGGTGGAGAGGCGGATGTACGGAACGTTGAGTCGAGAGTGTGTGTGTGGCAGGTGGGGATCAACCTTGTGTTGAAGCAAGGTTCAGCATCCAACCTGCACTGACTCTATCTGTGGTAACACCCCGAAGGTAGATCTCCGACAGTCTGAGGAGGCATTCACATCACCCCCCTATCTTCAATCTCGGGGCCTGAATCCGGATTGAAAGATACAATAATGACACAAATACCTCAGATTGTATGAAATTGTGAAGTACTGATGAAAAACATGAGTTAAATGACTTGGGCCGAAACGTACGGCGACTGCCATCATTCAACGAACGCTTTGTGTTTTGTAGTTACGAAATTTGGAACGTGTCACCAAAACAATATCTCATCCGAGCATCAATCGTACATAGCGCAGTCACCACCACAGCTTGCACGAGAGCAACTCAGGAATTAATTTTGGAAACTATTCCCGTGCGACGAACGAATAATAACTACACAGATGACGAAAGGTGTACGGAACATGTCACTTCAGTCCGCCTCGGCGCTGTTGTAGGCAACATGTGATCTACCGTACGACGAACGACGTGCGTACAGGAAAAACATCACTCCGGTGCGCGTCTTGCCCCGATAGTGCAAAAAAACTGTTCAGTACAAGTAGTACCTTGAGACAACGCCGTGAACTGCTTGGTAGTTGCACGTAACGAACATCCAGCAACAAAAAATAATTGGACATTGCACATGTTAAAGACGATTGCTTGAAAGGCTTAAATTTCACAAGTGTCGAATGGCAAATGACGTGGGTCGACCCGCTGGGAAAACGTTGCTCAAACGATATGCAGCGGCAACAACGAACGAACATATGTGCACAGCTCGTGGAGAGCTAACGATACGACCTTCTCATGCGATCACGCAATTGAGAGGTGCTGCAAGGACGAACGACGACGAATGGTGATTACGAGTACAGCAAACGATGTGCTGTAGCATGGGTTTGACGCAGTAGTGGAACGAAAGTCCGGTCCTCTTGTGCTTCCCCTTGCAANATATGTGCACAGCTCGTGGAGAGCTAACGATACGACCTTCTCATGCGATCACGCAATTGAGAGGTGCTGCAAGGACGAACGACGACGAATGGTGATTACGAGTACAGCAAACGATGTGCTGTAGCATGGGTTTGACGCAGTAGTGGAACGAAAGTCCGGTCCTCTTGTGCTTCCCCTTGCAAGGCCAAGACCACCATCTATCTACTCTTTCGCGATGGACGACACGCGAGAAACGATGTGTGGGAGGAATATCCACCACACAAACGACAAGACAAACCGGGCATGAACAAAACCATGTGAACAACGCAAAAAGTGCATGGATCCANACGGCCAAGACCACCATCTACTCTTTCGCGATGGACGACACGCGAGAAACGATGTGTGGGATAAAAATCCACCACACAAACGACAAGACAAATCGGGCATGAACAAAACCGTGTGAACAATGCAAAAGTGCATGGATCCGGAAGTCGATTATCAATTGCAATTCCCCCAAACTGCAAGTGAGACGATATCACCCCCCAATTCAGGACGGAGTGGACGAGAAAATGACGAACTTCTGATCCACGCATATTCGCTCACATAAAGTATCAACTGACCCCATACGACGCACACGTATCTGAAGGACAGCGACACAACGGCAATGGACGCTTCACACCACGCACGATTGTCTATACACGGACGTACGTTCCAATCATAATTGAAAACGTTTACGGAGCTCGCACGAGGTACTATGTCGTACGGCATACAAACAGAGAAATATATATAGTAAAACTAAATCAAACAACGAACGGGCAACGACATGCCTTAAAAATGGCGTGTATGCATGTCCGACGAAACGAAGACACGCAACCATGCTTGGTTCGCGGAGGGTGAATCTCGACGCAAACTAGGCTCCGCCTGCCGACTTCCACGAGGTGTTGCATCCAACGTGGGCGTATCCACCAACAACGTCAATGTCCGGCCGGACTGCGAAGGAACGTTGGGGACGGCGGGCACTACGAAACGATCGTGCTGGACGACGAACAATAAAATATACGAAGTATGTACATACGAAAATATAAAAAATAAACATAGCCCTTGGAAAATAAACGAAACACGAAACGAATAAGGCAAACGCAGCACGAAACACGATACGAAGCAGCTACGAGTGCTACTTTCTAGGAAGATGATCAAAGGCGTGCGGATTATCACGAAGAACGCACGCTCGATATGACCGGATCATCTCATGACACTGGGGTACTTCTTTGAAGTGCTTCCAACACCCAAGACTCACAGGACGGTCTTTGAGGGGAAAATAATATTGGAAGTTATTGAGGGACGGTTTTCCTGCTCCACGTTTAAATTTGTCTATCCCCTCGACGACGTACGGTCCGATTTTTACGGTAAACACGGTACCATCCAAATCAGGAATTGGAGGGTTTGTCCAAAAAACATCTCACCCAATTCAGAAAAATTGGGGACAGAATCACGTTGAAAAGCATAGTACTTTTTCATACGACCCAAGTGTACTGACGTTTCCGCGAGTTCTCCGTCTTTGCAAACACGATAGATGACGGGTGATACTTTTGAACGAACAGTGAATGGGCCATGCCCAGGGCTGATCAGCTTGGGATTNTACTTTTTCATACGACCCAAGTGTACTGACGTTTCCGCGAGTTCTCCGTCTTTGCAAACACGATAGATGACGGGTGATACTTTTGAACGAACGGTGAATGGGCCATGCCAAGGGCTGATCAGCTTGGGATTGGGGCCATCCATAACGGTGTGGGGACGATGTACGAGAACTTGTTCCCCAGGAGTAAACTGCGGTACGGATAAATTTTCGTTCGAGTCTGCTTGCTTGTCAGTTCGCTCTTTCAAATTACGACGAGCGATCTCATACGCGAGTTGCAAGTTATCCACGGTACGACGTGAATATTCCATACGCGAAGTAGAGCTATTCTGAGAAGGTACACCAAGAATAACATCCACGGGAAGCAAAGTCTGGCGACCATACCTCAGATAGTGAGGAGTTTCCTCAAGAGTTTGGTTGTACGCGGTGATATGGGCGAGTTGCACAAACGGTAAAAGCTCAGCTCAATTATCAAACCGAACGTTTGCATACATTGCGAGCATGCCATTCATTGTGCTGTGCACGCGCTCTACTACAGAGTTACCTTGCGGCCGATACGCGGACGCCCGAGTTTTTTTGAAACCAAACACGGCCTGCAACTCTGTAACCAACTCATTCTCGAACTCAGTGCCCTGATCACTGTGTATCGTTTCTGGGGGAGAAAAAACGGAAAAGACACGCTCTACGAGAGCCTGTGCAATTGTTGTTGCTTTTTTATCACGAATAGCAATCAACACGAGAAAACGAGTCAGGTGATCGATGACCGACAAGACGTACTTGCAACCCTGCGATACGGAGTTATATTCAACGAGATCGATCGCGACACACTGAAACGGACGAGTAACGGGACGGTGACCCACAGGTAATAACGGTCGTCTGTGGGACGTTTTTCGGTGTTGGCACGACAAACAATGCTGGATGTGTTTGGACGCATCTCTAGACATGGTCGGCCACCAAAAACGATCTCTGAGTCTATCGTACGTGGCTTTGAACGCTAGATGACCCCCTGACGCAGGAGCATCATGACAAGAATCCAAGACTAACGCACGCAAAACGGTAGGAACGACAAGTTGATCACGAAACGAACTGCGTTTACGAAGATACCCTGGTAAGTACGACCTGAATAGAACGTTCTCATTCAAGAAGTAATTACTCATGGTGCCTGTATTTTCGCTATACGGTCACGGTGTTGTTTTGGGTTTCTTGACGTAGTCGATATACGGACCGAACTCTTTGTAGTGTTCTCTTCGCCATTTAGCGGGGTCCAGTACAGGAAGTAACGATACAGCACTAGCGAACAGTTCGTTGTCATTCTGGACGATATCAACATCGTTCAACGAATCGGCAGAAATTTCGTAGTCACGAGGGCCAGGAAGATGGTACGGACGATCACTCGGCACATTCCTACAAATCGACGCTAGGGCCGGTTTGTGTGATATGGTTTCGGACTCAATTTCGCCAAATAAACGAGATAACGTATCGGGTACGACGTTCAATTTTCCCGCTACGTGTTTGACGGTAAAATCATAATTTTGAAGAGCGATAGCCCAACGAGTGAGCATGTTGCTGGTGTCTTGCATATAAAAAAGATGAGTCAACGCTTGATGATCCGTGATCACCGTAAAGTGTTTCCCAAATAAGTACGGTCGCCAATGCGAAATTGCAAGAACCACACCGCAACACTCTTTCATAGACGCAGAGTAATGACGCTGTCCATGTTTGAATCTATGACTATAATACGCAATCATGTCAAGAGACTCTGGATCAGCCTTGGACGGCTGGGCGAANCACACCGCAACACTCTTTCATAGACGCAGAGTAATGACGCTGTCCATGTTGAATCTACGACTATAATACGCAATCATGTCAAGAGACTCTGGATCAGNGTGATCACCGTAAAGTGTTTCCCAAATAAGTACGGTCGCCAATGCGAAATTGCAAGAACCACACCGCAACACTCTTTCATAGACGCAGAGTAATGACGCTGTCCATGTTTGAATCTATGACTATAATACGCAATCATGTCAAGAGATTCTGGATCAGCCTTGGACGGCTGGGCAAGAAACGCGCCACACCCATGTTCGGATGCATCCACATGAACTACGAATTCCCGATCGAAGTCTGGGAAGTGTAGAACGGGCGCTGAAGCTTATAACCGCTTTAGATGAGCGAACGATGCGTCGTGTGATTTGTTCCAAGCGTTTACGAAACGTGATTTTGTGGCGTACTCTTTGCGAGTCAACTCCACCAACGGATTGGATATTTCTGCATAATCCGGTATGAACCGGCGCAAAAAATTGACCACCCCGAGTACTGAGCGAAGACCTTTCAGGCAACGAGGAGTAGGAAGGTTTTGGACGGCTTTAATACGATCCTTCCCGACAGAAATACCTTCAGCCGAAATAATATGCCCCAAATACTCGATGGGCTTGGGGCCAAACGAAATCTTCGAAGGTTTCAATGTCAGACCTGCTGCTTGGAGAGCTACGAACATGCTCTCCAAAGACTTCATATGATTCTCGAAGGTTGCTGAAAGCACACAGAAATCATCCATGTAAATCAACAATTCCCGAATATGGCCTAACGTTTTATGGGCCATCTCAGTAAAAATCCATGGGGCATTACAAACACCAACGGCATCCGCTTGTAACAGTACTTGCCAGAGTTGGTGACAAAGGCTGTCCTTCATACGTGGTCAGGATGAACAGGAATCTGCCAGTACGCTGACTGGACGACTGCAACGCTGATGAACTTGGCGCTGCCGACAGAGTCAAGGTTGGACTCCATGTTCGCTAGAGGCCAGGTCTTGCGAATGAGGTGCTTGTTGACGGTGCTTCGGAAACCGACGCAAAAACGAGGTTTACCATCTTTACGCGCGACGAGAGTAACGGGGGAACCCCACTGACTAGGCAGCTCTTCGATGATGTCATCGTCAAGCATGTCCTTAACGCACTTTTGGATAACGGCTTCAGTATGCGGGTTTGCGCGGTAGGGACGACGGTTAACCGGTTTTGTGTTAGGCGGCATAGGAAACGTTGCTTGAGCAGTTGTGCATATACCAAGCTCCTTACGATTCGGCGAAAAAACGGGACATATATTTTGCGCACAGGCCCAAAATACGAGTTTGTTGTTCCGAGGAGAACGTGGAATTTGCGAACGGTTTCGACAGCGGTTCTACCAGCTCAGCTTTAGCAGCAGCAATTTCACTCGCAGTTTTTGGAGACAAGGCAACAGCGTGGACGTGAAGCTGTTCCTGTGCTACCATAGTAATCGGCGATAAAGTTCCAATATCCAATCCAACATGTACGGCGAGATACTCAGATGATGGATTCGCAATTTGGACAACTACCGAACCATTAACAGCACTCCATGTTGAGACGGTGCGAGCCACGATTAAACGCTCCAATTCGGGCGGAACAGTATCGACCGAAAGTTCATCTGCCGACAAGATACGCGGCTCGACTACTACGGCGGTATCAACGGGCGGTATGCATTCAGTAAATGCTTTTACGATCATCGCATGACGAGGGCGAATATTATAACGTTGACGTAATTTGACTGAGTGTTCTTCCGCATTTCGATGAACGGCTGCAACACGGGGGACGGCGACGGATCAGAACTGTGTTGAGATTTTTTACGATAAATAGCGGGGACAATAGTGTCACTACACTCAAAAGTCAAACGTTCATTTTTCCAGTCAAGTACTGCCCCAAACCGAGTCATTGCATCATTGTCTAGGAGTATTTGATCAGGACCGAGCGATGGTACGACCAACGCATCGATTCGGCGGGACACGTCTCCCAACCGAACAACGAAATAAATAAATCCTAAAACTTTGACTGGTGCACCATTTGCGGCACTGAGTTTTAGGGACGGAGACGGTATTGGCTCTAACCGAGCAAAAGATAACGATGGGTCAACCCATTTTGCCACAGAGCTACTGTCATGCAATTCCAAGCGGTACGATTACCATTNGCACCATTTGCGGCACTGAGTTTTAGGGACGGAGACGGTATTGGCTCTAACCGAGCAAAAGATAACGATGGGTCAACCCATTTTGCCACAGAGCTACTGTCATGCAATTCCAAGCGGTACGATTACCATTACGCTCGACGGCAGCTTGGAACCGTGCCATGACAGTACGGAAACGGAGAGCATACGAGGAAACATATTCCTGTGGCCCTTGAACGAACGTTGCGGNGTCAAACGTTCATTTTTCCAGTCAAGTACTGCCCCAAACCGAGTCATTGCATCATTGTCTAGGAGTATTTGATCAGGACCGAGCGATGGTACGACCAACGCATCGATTCGGCGGGACACGTCTCCCAACCGAACAACGAAATAAATAAATCCTAAAACTTTGACTGGTGCACCATTTGCGGCACTGAGTTTTAGGGACGGAGACGGTATTGGCTCTAACCGAGCAAAAGATAACGATGGGTCAACCCATTTTGCCACAGAGCTACTGTCATGCAATTCCAAGCGGTACGATTACCATTACGCTCGACGGCAGCTTGGAACCGTGCCATGACAGTACGGAAACGGAGAGCATACGAGGAAACATATTCCTGTGGCCCTTGAACGAACGTTGCGGGATTGTGTGTCTCCTCCTCAACGGAATTTGCGGGAAGAAGTGAATCAAGCAATACAGAACACATGGCATCTCACGTGGTCGGAGGGGGAAACGACCCTTTTCCTCCGGTTCTGTGAACGTGCTTGCCTTAGAACAGTCTATCTGCCCAGACAAGATCTGCTGCATCAGGGTCAACAACTCTCCTGTTCCCACAAGGGCAATGTGCTTGAGTGCGACCCCATTAGCATACGACGAATCCGTGTTGACAACTGCGGCTTTCAGCCCAACCACCGTACGAAAATGTTTCAAGATTTCTATCACATTCTCGGCACGGCCTCCAGTCAGCTTGGGAACGCTGCGGAGGTCAGCCGCGGATATTGAAACGGTAGCTGCTTGCAGAAATGTACGAACGGGGGCTTCGGTCGCTACAGCAGTCGATGCCACCTGCGACGTTGGAGTAACAGGTGGTGCTAAGACGAACGATTGCGCATTTGCGAGTGCAACCTGTGCTGTTGAAGTAACAGGTGACTCTACGAGGGACGATTGCGCACTGTTAATAGCAGGTGCAACTTGGGATTTTCGGCAGACGTGTTTACGGGCGCAGTGAGCGACGAACTCGGCGAGGGATTTGACCCACTGGTTGCCTGCGCGGACGGAACGAACGATGGTGCTCCAGGGGACAACGGTGTCAGCCTGGGCAACGACGGAGCTAAAAACGGAACGCTTGAACTTACCGATGTCGGTTCAGTTGCACTCGTTCCACGAGACGAGGCTCCACGAGACTACGTAGCTGACGCTGTTGCGACAGACGATGAGGCGGGCACCGACTCCGTCAGGAGACGCTGCTGCACGCGACGGTAGCTGGCCAGAGCTCCGGAGGAGTCCGCCTGTGCCGCAACGCTCGGAGGTAAGCCTTCACCTCCTCCTTGCACGTTGCCTCTAGCAACTGCAAGAACGACAATCGGTCCACACCATCATCAGCATCCGATGACTGGTGCGACCGATTCCCTTCGTCTTCCGACGAAGAGGACGACGACAACGATGGAGACGGCGACGACGGGCCGGTGGGCGACGCTAGGACGTATTGGTCTTCGTCCTCCCCTTCCGGCTCGAAGTCAACGAGCTGGTCTTGGTCCCCTTCCTCTTCCTGGAAGTGGACCTCGCCAGATTATTCTTGTTCATTTTTTTTTACAATTCCGCATGATGGCAATTGCCGCAAGGTAGTGCCACCAACACACAAAGAACTCGACAAACACACGTAACGCCGCTGGCGCCACTCTGAGACTGTTGTCTCCAGGTTCGCGTGTGACCAAGTTCCCTTAGGGATGGGCGGTGTGGATACACACCGGATCAACCTCTGGTGGAGAGGCGGATGTACGGAACGTTGAGTCGAGAGTGTGTGTGTGGCAGGTGGGGATCAAGCTTGTTTTAAAGCAAGGTTCAGCATCCAACCTGCACTGACTCTATCTGTGGTAACACCCCGAAGGTAGATCTCCGACAGGTCATCGGACGTCACAATCTACGACAGTCTGAGGTGGCATTCACACAATCTTAGGCTAGCTAGTAACCTTGTACACAACAAGCGACCGCTGCGGATGGTTAATTTGCGACGGTACCTTCGTTCCGGAGTCAGAGTTTTGGAATACTGATGAGATAGACAATGCATGGAGGCGTTTCCAGCCATCTGGATTTTTGAGAGAGGAGGTGCAGTCCCCCCCTGCGCCCACACATGTGGTGCTCAAGTTCATATCTAGACGTAAAGTAGTTTTAGTCTCAATCGCCAAGTTCGTTCGCAAGTGCAGAAGCGTTCTGTAGGCGTTGTAATGGGAAATAAATGTTGATACACAGTCTAGAGTGAAGCGACAACAAACAAGCTGCCGTCGACCCCAACTACTGCTGCACATACAAATATCTCGGGCAGGAACCGCAGGAGGGGGTCCAACCCCCCCCTCCTATGTGACCCCGGTTGGGTCGTCTGGCTGGTAGAAGTGGAGGATAGGGGCCAGAGGGGCAGACGACAGAGTCCAATGATGGGAGACAANCGGTTGGGTCGTCTAGCTGGTAGAAGTGGAGGATAGGGGCCAGAGGGGCAGACGACAGAGTCCAATGATGGGAGACAAAAAAAAACTGCTGTAGAAANATCAGGGAGGGTGTTCGTGAGGTGGATTATGCCATCCTTACGAAGGCTACTGTGGCGATACTCATGCGTGGTTTTGAGCTACATGCAAGTGCGCAAGTAGTGGCTGTTCACCGATCTTGGATCTTCGGGGTATCTCCGATCATATCTTTGACAAGTTGTCACGTGTTCCGCTGTCGCGTGTTCCGAGTTCCGAATGCGTCTTTTCTGCGGGGAATTTCTTGCGGCTGTTGCACGAGTGCCTCGGTGTTTGTGATGCACCCTGTGCTCACTCTCTTCCGTGGGTTGTGTCTACAAGGACAACCAATAAAACGTCTTATCCATCTCTTCACGTTTGTCAACCGGGTCAGCCGTGCTCATCCAGTAGCACTAGTCTTGGGGCCAACAAACACTCTAGAGTTTGTGGCGTTAACGCCATAGTCTAGTGCGGGAGACACACAACATGTCTGCGAAAGACTCTGGGAAATCTGGCGGGAGCGAGGCCGGCCCGACTCATGAGGAGCTTAGGACGGCCGTCGACGACGCCGTGGGCGACGCCAGCACCAGACTGGAGAAGATGGTGACGGAGAAAATGGCAGGCATCATGGACACCTTGTCCCGGTTAGTGCCCGGGGCACCGCCCGCCGGAAGTGCGACCGCAGCGGGCGGCGGGGGGGGGTCACTGGGGAGGATGCACGCCTTCCCTGGCGCGGGTCAGTTGGACCACGCGCCGAATACCGGACGAGGGCTCGAGGGAGCGAGAGGGCTGCGAGGCCCGGAACCACGAGAGGCTACACCATACAGTGCTACCTCGCGAGAAGGAGTCAGCAGCGAGGAGCAAGGTTCACGGTATGCTTTTAGCTCGCATGCCCGGATACCACGCCTTAAAACAGTTGGGCGTCATCGGAGATGAAAAGAACCGGCTGATGTTTTCATTACGCAGGTGCAGACTTGTGAATGGGTCGTGCCTTGAGTGACAGCAGAGACATCGTGGTCCTAGGCATAGACGATGATGGCATGGTAGGGCAGGGGGTGGAAGTAGGGGAGATGGCCACATACATACCGGGATCTGTGGGGGATGCTGACCCGAGTGACCTTCAACAACTCCACAAAAATGCTCGTATTTGCACGGTTCCCCGATGCGCTTTCCCCGAAATCTGATATTCAAAAGCAGCTGCTCGCCCAGAAAACACTCGATGAAGAAGAGATTATGAGAGTGCTTCGCTCACGGGCTGGGCAACTGCAAGCGAAGGAAAAGAAGGAGAAGAGAGATCGGCGAGCGAATCATCATGCGTTCGTAGCAGTAGAGTGGAACGGGAGAGGGAAGAGACGGTCGAAACAAACCAGAGGGGACGAAGAGGCGTACCTGGTCAACGATAAGAAGTCAGTCAGGTGCTATACATTTACGATGGGGACCACTTTGCAAGTGCATGCCCAGAGAAGCTTTGCCAGAGGTGCGGGAAAAAGGGGCACAACGCAAAGAACTGCCCATCGAAATCTACGGACGAGACTGCAGTCACCGCAGTCGAGTTGGACGTAGCATAAGAAGCACTCTGATGATATCTCGATCTGTTTTTCCCCGTGGTGCCTCAACGTCCCTCCCCTTGCGTGCGTTGCTTGCGAATCGGCTTGTCGGCATTTTCCTTTGCGACTGCTGAAATTACAATCATGTGGAATTTTTTCTGGTGTTATTTTTCCGCCGCTCGCTCGTTGTTTTTTTTTTCTCTTGTGTGTTTGATCGGGATACGAACGCAGTCCACGAAACCCGATGTTGCCTGTCCGATATACCATGCGCATCTCAGTAACTAACCGCGTAGGTTGAGCCATGATGAGGCTCATTGCACGACGAAATACTGAGGATGGTGTGGCATTCCGTTGTTGTCTCATTTTGAGGACTGATGGTCCGCGGGGCACCGCGGTCCACGCCAATTTGGTTGATGATGTTTGGAATTATTTCCCGGTCGCTTGTTTCACCGGGTTATTTGCCTGAATATCAGGGAGGGCTGACGTATGACCCTCGTTCCGTGATAGATGGCGACCAGCGTCTCTCATATTTTCACAGATAGGTCTCGACAAGTCGATTGAGGCGCTGTTTTGTTGTAGACGCTGCTTTGATCTTCCTCTGATGTGTAGGCTGAGAGGGGGCACCCTCCCATAACATGTGGTTGATGGCCCTTCTATATGATATTTCATCGATGTACAGACCGAGGGGGGCAATTCTCACTGTCATATGATCGACAATGGTGATCGGGGTAGTAGACGCGCCCCGTTGCTAACAGCAGCTGGATACAGTATGGGATCCTGTTGCTGGGAGGGGGTTACTTGTGGAGGAGTAGCAAAAAATGTCTTGGTCCAGTGTCTCTCGAAGCGGCGGACCGCTTGTGGTTGAGATACTGCTTGATCTTCCAATTGGTTGATCGCCTTCTTTAACATGCCATAGAGCGATGTAGCGTTAGGTTTTACGTTTTTCCGCTGCGATTTGGCGTTGGTGCTTGTGGCTTTGGGCGCGCCGCGGTGCTGACAGCAGCTTGATACAGTAGGGATCCTGTTGCTGGGAGGGGACTTCTTGAAAAGGGGTAGTACAAATGTCTGACAGTTGTAGACGCGTGGGTTTGCAACGTTGTGACTGCTGTGTTGATTGTGTTGACAGTTCAATCAGCAGGATGAACCGTGGGGGCGGAGGATTTTGATCCGGTGGCTGGGTTTCCCTTCGTTTGCTTTATTTTGTTTACTTTTGGAGTTTCCTTTGAGTACCCTGAACGCTTTGGTTTTGAGAGCATTCGTTATGATGCACAGAATCAGGGAGGGTGTTCGTGAGGTGGATTATGCCATCCTTACGAAGGCTACTGTGGCGATACTCATGCGTGGTTTTGAGCTACATGCAAGTGCGCAAGTAGTGGCTGTTCACCGATCTTGGATCTTCGGGGTATCTCCGATCATATCTTTTGACAAGTTGTCACGTGTTCCGCTGTCGCGTGTTCCGAGTTCCGAATGCGTCTTTTCTGCGGGGAATTTCTTGCGGCTGTTGCACGAGTGCCTCGGTGTTTGTGATGCACCCTGTGCTCACTCTCTTCCGTGGGTTGTGTCTACAAGGACAACCAATAAAACGTCTTAACCATCTCTTCACGTTTGTCAACCGGGTCAGCCGTGCTCATCCAGTAGCACTAGTCTCGGGGCCAACAAACAGAAATAACTCTCGAGGGTGCGAATTAATTGCACGACGAGTACCGCTTAGAGTTGCTCAAGCTCATGCCCAGCACATCATGTGGATGACGTGCGCTCAAGCTTCTTTCACACCACTCCTTGCCTGTGGAGACTACCACACGCTCCATTTCCGATTACTACCTGCTGCATGCTGCGGGCCGCGGGCGCGCGTGGAATGTTCCGCAGAACGCTAGACTAATATTGATGAAGAGGAACGTGGGGTCGGGGTGCACAGCACAGCATAGACTCAGAGAGAGAGGAGGAGGAGGAGAGAGCTGGGCCGCATCTGAATCTGTTAACCAAGAAATTTCGTCCGTTTTGAATAACCAGCTGCGCGCCGTGGCTCGCGCGCCTGGCGGGGCCGCGATCGTGGCGCAGTGAGCGCAAGGCGGAAGGCGCAACCGGCTGCTACAGCACACACAAGGTCAAATCCGTTTTGGGAGAGTGCTGCTGTGGTGCTGTGTGGTGTGTCTTAGAACAACCTCTTGGCTACGATTCCAGTTAGAGGGAATCCGAGGAACAAAAGGTGCTGCGCGCCGCGTCTCGCGCACAGCGCGGTCGTGGTCATGGCGTGGTGAGAGCCTACGGAGGCGGTGGCGAAACCGCTGCGGTTTGCACAATAAGAGCTCAAACATCGTTTTTTTAGGGGGGTGCTGCTGTGAGAGGAGGTCTGTTTCAGAACCTCTCAGCTGCCAATCTAGCGCTCTTCTTTCGCGCGGAGGGAGACCGAGGCAAGCAAGGTGCTGCGCGACGTGTTTCGCGCCCAGAGCGGCCGCGGTCGTGGCGCATGAGTGTATATATTGGTTGTGAGTGTCAGGAGAGAGCAGGCGTGGCTTCCCGACAAGTTCTGGCGTGTTTTTATCCCGTGCCAAGTCACATAGACTACACGTACATTTTTTTTTTTTTCCCATTGGACACTGTCGTCTGCCCCTCTGGCCCCTATCCTCCACTTCTACCAGCTAGACGACCCAACCGGGGTCACATAGGAGGGGGGGGTTGGACCCCCTCCTGCGGTTCCTGCCTGAGATATTTTTATCGCGAGAAGGGTATGGCAATCCCTTCGCTCGCGACTTAAGAAGTTTTCCAAAGACTGGTCTTAAGTCCAGTACGAAACTTCCATCGCAAATCAACCGTCCGCAGCGGTCGCTTGTTTACAATGTTTGTCTCTGAGATTGTAGCCCTTGTGATACACAACAGACTATGCAGCGGTCTGGGATTTTCGAAACAATCCTTCTATCATCGGGATCGGTGAGCGACAATCAGGGTTTTTGATGCTGCTGTGCGGTCCGATTTTGAAACGCTTAGCACCTAGGAACGGTGAATCAGCGCCTATCTTTGTAATTGTGGGGCCGCGAACTTCAGCTCAGCTCTTCCCTCACATGTCCCACTCGTCGCCATTCTATAGTCGATTTGTATTCCCGGGATCTAAACAGCCATGAGCAACGGTGCTTTCACAATTATAAGCGTTTCAATATCGGACCGCACAGCAGCAGTTCAAAAATCCCAGGGTACACCTCGGTACGGGTTTTTTAGGCCGATGCAGGCGGGGCGGTATTTCAATGTAGCGGCACTCACTTCGGCGGGTCCCCGTACTTCGCGTTCCCGCGGCGTACCGCGTTTGGCGGCTCCCGGTATTGCCAAATATGGCGGTATTTTTCAGGCGGTACTGGAGTATGGTGGTAACGCTTTCGGTGGTTCCCGGTACTGCCGAAGTGGTAAGGAGGTAGACCACTCACTCAGCCACCCGGTAGAAGGTTTAGACTAACCATTTACCCGGTTGAGACAGGACCATATAACAGACAGGACCTTATAGCACTCTAAGTTGGTATTTTCCTGGCAGTACGGAATAGTTATAAGGTTCTGTCTCAGCCAGGTAAATGGTTCACCTTTTACCGGGTGGCTGAGTGGTCTACCTCCTTAACAGGTACCACCAAAAGGTGGCGTTTCTTTCTGGCCGAAGGCCGTAGCGAAATATAGCGGTATCGCCTTCGGCGGTCGCGGGAAGAGACCAAAATATCAAAATATGGCGATGCTAATGTTCCAGAGAAAAAGCTAGCCTACCATGTCCAAAGGCTAATACACTCTCACCTGCATATATCACTAGGTAGTCTCCGTTACGAGTTCGATTGTAGACACATGCCAAGCGTTCCATCATCAATACAAGCGAGCAAACAGCGGTACAACTCCAATTAATTATGCGTGCATTCCAACTGCTTCGATACTCCATCACCCGGTCAGGCACGCACGCAGGCGTGGTCATGACTCACAGTAAGTTGTGATATCAGGTCGATAGCGCTCAGGTCGGGTTCGTTCGCAAATTTTTCGTGCTCAGTTTCCGACATCCAAGTCACTGACGACGGCAAGCGGCAAGCAAGGTAGTAGCTGCAAGTCGTCATTCGGAAGAGGAACCGTTTCATCATGGCGCGGGGAATGGCATCCAATGGAAATTCTTCCGTTGATTTCCACCTATAACCCGAGAGACGGTTACATCCACCGAAATGTGGCGGTACTTACTGCCACCGGGGCTGCTCACCACGGAGGGGAAACCCCCCCGGGGAATTTTCCCCGAGGTACGCAGACTACATACTCTATATAGGAGGTTTACCGTGAAAAACAACAAGTCCTTCTTGTTGTTCACCGATCTCGATGATAGAAGGGTTGTTTGGAAAATCGCAGACCGTTAGTCTGTCGTGTATCACAAGGGCTAAAGTCTCAGAGACTAACCTTGTATACAAGCGACCGCTGCGGGCCGTTAATTTGCGATGGTAGTTTCGTTCAGGAGTTGGACTTTTGGAAAACTGAGATAGGTGTGCAGGCTTTCCACAGCTGTTTCCAGGATTTTTGAACAGGAGGTGCGACCCCCCTGCACCCACAAGTAAATGTTGTGCTCAAGTTCTTAGATGTTGAGCATTTTTAGTCTCGATTGCCAAGTTTGTTCGTAGTGCGGGTGCGTTCTGTAGCCGTTCTATCGGGGGAAAGTTGATACTAGATTGTCGAGAGTGCCATCCTTTGAAGACGACAACAACAAGCTGCCGTTGACCGCCACTAGACTAGACTACATAAATATCTCAATCAAGAAGCAAACCTTTTCCTAGACAGAGCACCCTCTCGAGTGTGCGACTTGTATGACGAGCACCGTGTTGTGGATATCGTCTGAAATATCCTTGACAAGTGGGAAAGGCTGTGCCTCTCGATGTTGCTCGACATGGTTGGCACCGCGAGTGGTTGTGTAGAGACATACATGCACACTTGCCGCTTAGTTTTGGGCAACACACGCAGATAGATCCATAGAGAACGCAGAAGTCCGGATGACGGCAGTTCCTAGAGATGATCAGGAAAACTAAGAGCCATGACTATCCAGAGAAGTCCATGCGAGAGATTGATGTGAGAGATTCATGTGAGAGATCCATGCGAGAGTGACAGACACGCGATCCCTCGCGCAGGGAATGCTACAGCAGTGATTCCTCCGCATACAGGTGCGTTACAAATGAAATGAAACATACGGTATCTACGATGCAATCTACGATCTACTGTACGATAGAGAGCAATGCTACTGAACATTGACAAGTGCAGAGGACGTAAGCCAATATTTCCACAACACACCGCTTAGCTAAACTTTTGCTCTAGCTAATGCCCATCACAATCACGCTTCCTTCTAAGCCTATCTATGTATGTACGTACACCACTCTTGTGTAGACTACTGCACACGCCTCTTTTTCCCTCCGATGTACTACTCCTACTTTTTTTTTTTCTCCCATCATTGGACTCGGTCGTCTGCCCCTCTGGCCCCTATCCTCCACTTCTACTAGCTAGACGACCCAACTGGGGTCACATAGGAGGGGGGGGCTGGACCCCCTCCTGCGGTTCCTGCCTGAGGTATTTTTACCGCGAGAAGGGTACATCAATCCCTTCCCTCGCGACTTATGAAGTCGATTAGTCTATGGTTTCTACTGACAACGAGCTTTGCAGCGCGTCGCTTTCGTCCTAGACCAGGATTTATTTAGTGAGATAGAAACTCACTCTGCCGGGACTCGAACCCATGACCTGGCCCTTAGCAGGCTGCGAGGGTACCCACTAGACCACCGGGGCGACCGGTGTCTACTGTACCTGCCGGGTGCTGCGGGCCGCACAGACGCGCGTGGAATGTTCCGTTCGCTATTCCGCACATTCAGCAGAACGCTATCGATGAGAATGACGAGGAACTTGGGGTCGGGGCGTACAGCACAGCGGTAGTAGAGTACACGCTCAGAGAGAGGGAGGAGGAAGAGAGAGCAGGGCCGCATCTGTATCTATTAAACAAGACATGTTGGTTCCTTTTCAATATTCAGCTGCGCACCGTGTCTCGCGCGCCTGGCGGGGCCGCGACCGTGGCGCAGTGAGCGTGAGGAGGAGGCGGCTGCACAACCGGCTGCTACAGCAGTACACGCAAGGTAAGTTGGGTAACTCCGTGTGAGGGGAGTGCTGCTGTGGTGCTGTGTGCGTTAGAACAACCTCATGGCTAGGAATCCACTGATTTCCTTTAGCGCAGAGGGAAGCCGAGGAAAAGATGCTGCGCGCCGCGTCTCGCGTCTCGCGGGGTCGCGGTCATGGCGTGGTGAGCCTGCGGAGGTGGCGGCGTACCCGCTCCGGTACACACAAAAAGAGCTCAAATCGGTTCGGTTCGGGGGCTACACGTAGACTAATATTGTGGTATGTTGGTAGTTTTGCAACCTCACGTATGCGAACCCAGTGCTTCCCCCTCACGCAGAGGGAGACCGAGACACGCAAGGGGCTTCGCGCCGCGTCTCGCGGACGCGTTCGTGGCGCGGTGAGCCTGCGGAAGTGGCGGCGTAACCCTGGCACGCAAAAACAAAATGTCAACCCGGTTTTTGGGGGGTGCTGCTGTGCTGCTGTAAGGTGTGTTTTAGAACCTCTCGTCTAGGCGTAGCCGCAGCCGGAGCCAAAACCAGAGCGGGGGCAATAGCAGGGCGACCAGCACTGACAGCAGTCGCGGCGGAAAAGGGGGACGGAGGTCAGGCCACGGTAACAGGCAAGTGATGTATGATCGGGGTGATTTCGTAGCTCTGGGTTGTTGGGGGAAAACAAGGATGCTTCAGAAGGCGGTTTCCTCTGTTCTTAACCGCTTGTTCTACGCCCTCCCCACGCTCCTAGCGTGCCACCACCTGACCCATCTTCTTCCCCACTAACGCATCTGACACCGCTGCAAGACCACGCTTCGAGCTCTTCGAGAGCTCCTGTAGGGCGCGATGTTCGTGCCGAAACCGCTGCCAGGGCCACGTCAGGATCATCGTCATCAGCCACGAGGTCGGCGACAGTACCGGTCGGACCTGCGGTGGCACCGTCAGCGTCGGCAGCTCCAGCCCTGTTGCAACAGCCTTTGGTGGTATCGTCCCCCCCCCTCCAGCGTGCGTCTGTTCTGATTGATCCTGGCTCTGCAACCGGTCACATCGTCGAGCCACCGGGTCAAGCGGCATCACCGTTGCCACAGGACGATGCTGGTTTGCCTTTGTCTTCCACAGGAGCGAGAGCGAGGCAGGAGGCTCTGGGATCTGGACGCTGCGGATGCCACTGCAACGGAGGCCGACACCATCCGCATTCAAGACAAGATGGACAAGCTGAAGCCGGAACAACTTGATAGTGTCACACGCTTGCCCCTCGGTCCTGATCCTGATGAATTTGCTCGCTTGGCGTCTAGCTGCAAGGGTGTGGTCACAGAGATCCTCAACAAAAGCGACGTCAAGCGCAAGCAGANCCATCTGCGCAAGGAACCGGCAGGGCCCTCGACGTACGCCTCTTTCATCCAGAAATTGGCGGCCGCCTGGGACACTCAAGACAAGAGCTCGGGGATTGATCGTCTTCGCAGTGTTGGCGTATCCAACGGCGAGACTTACGGAAAATACGTTCGTCGCTATAAGGCTCTGGCCATGACCGTCATGGTTTCCCACCACGCGTTCAAG